>JAQPPZ010001029.1:600000-831193 GCA_028583015.1 Wollemia nobilis | reverse complement strand
AAAAAGTGAAATTAATATTCAAATGATTAAAATCATGGGCCAAACTCCTTGGGCGTGAATGACAAAAGAAAAAGCATATTAATATGAGGCAATAGTTCATTTTGCAAGAAGTAAGAAATTTTATATCCTTCAAAATGAGAATGAGCGACAAGGATAATATAAGGGAGGACGTTATGGAGAGGAGTGCTAGTTACGAAGTTGTAGAAATGGATCTCGTGGAAAAGAGCAGTGGAGTAGAGACCTATAAGAAGCTACAATTCAAATGAACTTCACTGAATATCCTTGGATCTGTCTCAATTTTAGTTCATCGCTCTAAGGTGTAATATTGAAAGATGCATCAAATATTTGTTGTTGTTTTCATTGGCAAAAACGGAGATATGACACGACATATTTTATCTTGAATTTTCAATCCAGGTGCCCAATAAAGCGATTGAAGTGTTTTAGAATATCATCAATATATGAATGCATAAATATAAAAAAATATGTGCAGTAGTCCTTGTTCGTGGTGAAGCATGTAAGGAAGCAATTGTGCCATAACTCCAATGCCATATTTAGATTGATATCTTTTGAACTCATTAGGAGTGAAACCCATGCGACGCACGACTCACAGACGATGATGAATCACCACATGGTAAATATAAATAAATTATTTTATTCCTTTTACTAAGGCACTCATCTTATCTTAGAATACAATAGATAATGAAGAAGAAAGAAGGTATTTTGGAAGCATAAGCTTTTTGTAGGTGTACACAGACTACACAGGGAGCAACATTGAATTATTTTTTATTTAGGAGAAGAACTTGTGCTTGAGACTCTACAAGCTTCATCACCAAATCATGAGAATAATCATGAGAAGAATTTTGAGTTTCAATGATGGATAAATAAGATAGTCTTCAACCATTAAAAACCTAGCATCTTAGAGGAGACGTGATTGGATGTCATCAGATTGAAGAGATTGGTTATGTGTGCTACTACCAAAGTTAACACAAGGTCATCCAAAAATACGTAGAATACATGCAATGATAAGATAACACATGCAAATAATAAGAGGTATGTGGTGTATGCATCAAATTTAGTTAAGGTAAAATTCTTTAATTAAAATTGATTAAAGAATTAAGGGAGATACAAGGTGTAGTTATTATAAAGTTTTATTTTGTATGTTATAAAATGGGAGATATAAGGATTCATGTTGCTATCATAAATTTTTATTTTGCAAGTTATAAAAAGGGATATATAAGGAGTCATGTTATTTTTATAAAGTTTTATTTTACAAATTTTAAAAGGAAGATATAAGAGTCATGTTGTTACAAAGTTTTATTTTATAAGTTTTAAAATAAGATCATTATTATTAAGGCATATTTGGAAAGCACATGCAAAAGGAAAATCATCATTATTGAGGTAGATTTAAAGGACACAGATTTGAAACAAGTCAAGACATCAAAGAAGAGAGTAAGAGGATTAAGTGCACATATTCACCCAAGCATTAAATTAGAAGGAAGGGCAATTCAACCATCTCAAGAAGAAGAAAAGGTACACATGATAGTGGAAGAAAAGCAAGGTATTAGCATCTCCAATTCAACACACAAGTAAGTTATATAATTCTATACTTGGGCGACCTTTAAAATGTAATAAATGTGAAATATGTGGAAGCGACTAACTTAATGAAAGCAAAGAACATATTGGCCATTTTAAGATTTCTACACTAGTACATATCATCCTCTATATATTCATGAAGATAAAAGAATTTTGGGTAGAATATATCTCTATTGCTTTTAGTTGAAGAAAGCAAACTCAAGGAAAGGTGAAGAACTTGATGCCATTATTGATCAATATTTAGAGCAGATTTGAGTAGTTTTTGTGAGTAGGTTTTGGAGTAGATTTAAGTAATATTTGTAAGTAGGTTTTCAAGCAGATTTGAGTAGTATTTATGAGAAAGTTTTGGAATATATTTGAGGAGTGTTTGTGAGTAATGTTTGGAGCAGATTTAAGAAGTGTTTATGAGTAAGTTTTGAAGCAGATTTACACAGTGTTTGTGAGCAAGTTTTGGAGCATATTTGAGCAATATTTGTGAGAAGGTTTTGGAGCATATTTGAGAAATATTTATGAGCAAGGGGATTGGTGTCTCCTATGGATTGGTGTCCACAAACTTGAGTAAGGGGATTGGTGTCTCCTGTGTATTGATATCTATGAACTTGAGCAAGGGGATTGGTGTCTCCTATAGATTGGTGTCCACAAACTTGAGCAAGGAGATTTGTATCTCCTATAAATTTATGTCCATTAACTTGAATAGGGGATCGGTGTATCCTATGGATTGGTGTCTCCTGGGGATTGGTGTATCCTATTTATTAGGAGGTATAGAACTAGAACTAGATTGTTGAGCAAAAATATATTGATCATTATTATCTTCCCTAAAGATATCTACAAATTCATTTCAATTTTTGCATATGCAGTCCCTTAGGTGGTTGCAATAATTAAAAAATACACTTTCAAGGATTTATTGCTCAAGAGGAGTATGTTCCTCATCTCCTTAAAAATTAGGATTTGTGAAGGGATTTTCTTCTTCAAGTTCATTTATCAAAAGAATGTAAGGAACCACTTGGTGTCCCTTGATATGGATGTTACATGGATATTCAATGATGTAGTAAAGGGTATAATTCAATGTATTATTCCTAAAAATTTACTAGGATTAAATTCATTCAATTGAATATTCATTCTTAGTCTAGGGCTAAGGAATATTTTAAAGGCTCACAGAGGTGTTTACGTCAGGTTCTTAAAAATATAAGGGGAAATAATGGTTTGCATAATCCTCAAAAAAATATTTATAATTCGAAGAGGATCCATGAAGAGAGGTTAATTGTCTTTCCAATTTATCCAATTTTGAGTTGTGTATCTTCAAAATTCTAGCTTATAATTTATACCAGGAGGAAGTAGATTCAAATAAACTTGAGGTAAGCTCAAAGAAGGTTTGTATTAACATAGGTTTGAGGTATTTAGGGAAATGAAACCATTGGAGGTTAGCCAAACTTGATACCAATGATGATATCATATAACTCATCCCTAGACTACTTGAGGGGAAGGGATATGTGGAAGTGAAATTTGAAGAGAGAGAAACATAATTTTGAGAAGGAACATTAAGAAAAAAAGTTATGGTGGGTATATTTATAGGAATGTGTGGGTTTTATGGTTGTATTATGTTAGGATGAAAGTGATCTATCATAGATGTGGGTTTTTTGTACTTTGAAGTTGGACGAATGTTTTAAGCCCTACCACCTATAGCAGGACCATAGGAGGAGTGATGGAATCTATGTAGTTGATGATAGATTTATTAAGATTCAAGGTATTCATGTGATTAGTATTTTTATTGGTTTGATTAGCATTAGTGTTCAATTGGTTGTGTCAAGAGGTATAGAACTAGAACTAGATTATTGAGAAAACATATTTTTATTATTATTATCTTCCCTAAAGATATATACAAATTCATTTCAATGCTTACATATGAAGTCCCTTAGGTGGTTGTAATAATCAAAATATACCCTTTAAAGGATTTATTGCTCAAGAGGAGTATGTTCCTCATCTCCTTCAAAATTAGGATTTACGAAGGGATTTTCTTCTTCAGGTTCATTTCTCAAAAGGATGTAAGGAACCATTTGGTGTCCCTTGATATGGATGTTATAGGGATATTCAACAATGGAGTAAAGGGTATAATTCAATGTATTATTCCTAAAAATTGACTAGGAGTAAACTAATTCAATTGATTATTCTTTCTTAGTCTAGGGCTATGGAATATTTTGAAGGCTCACGAAGGTGTTCATGTTAGGTTATGCAAAATATAACGGGAAAAAATGTATACCTTACCTTAATATGGGTAAGTTATCTGTATATGTTCAAATTATTTTTGTTGGTCATAAACTAATAAAAACTTATTTTTCAGGTATTTAGGATTCCTTTTTGTCTTATGAGCCTTAGATTGATAGAATGGATACCAAAAATATAAAGTGTAAAAGAAGATAAATGAATTTATGCGCAAGAGATATATGATAATAGATATTCATTTCTAGTTAAATTATAATAATTCATAATACAAAGAGTAAACCAAATGCAAACAATTATTCTATGTAAAATACAACCATCTATTTGCCTTATTTTCTTAATGCAGGATATAAATCATAACACATTTTGACACAAAAGTCAACAACAATATGAAGACAATATTTATAAATAAATTATTCTTATATATAGAAATAAAAAAATCGATTCATATTATGATTTACTTGTGCAAGATAAACAAAATCATATATATTTTAATGCAAACTATAAAAATAATACTACCAAAAAGCAACAGAATATTTGATGAACAATAAACAACTATATACCACTTCTCTTCTATATATTGTACAATAATGGTCACACTTAGAATGATATATTTGAATATGCAAAGTAAATATAAAACAACTAAGAAATGTAGTAGATAAGTAGAAAAATAATGTTTTAATGTTATAGTGAAATAGGAGATATGCTATAAATTACTATTACATGATAATGCAAAATGAAAACAATTTACTCCAAAAGAATGTTGTATGTGAGCAAAGACTAACATGATACTTAAAGCGATAGACTATACCTTTCTAGTTCAAATCCATGCATAACAATTTTAAAATAACTAAAATAAATAAAAACATACAATTGAACAATTAAGACTAATAGATAGTGCACTTGGATCAATTGTGTACCAAAAGCATGCGAGACTATCCACCCAATGAGCAAAATATCAACAAATATAGATATGTGAAAGGAAAGTAATAAAAAAAAAAAAGATATTAGTGTGTGGGAGCCTATTGATAATTTAAGAAAGGAGTCTACTTCCTTGATGGTGGGTCATGCCCTACCTTTTTTAAGAAATGTATAAGATCCAATGTAGCCAAAGTAATATGACATAACAACCATATTTTTAGATGTCAAACTTAAGTGCATGCACAACTTAGGAGAAATATAATGTTATAAATATAAGTATGCCAATGGGTAAATCAAAATTAAGCAATACAAAGGATATATTTGATACTCATATAAAAATTTAGAAAACTAATGAGCCCATAATGTATACAACAAGTTGATGGATATTGTAGCACCAATTATAGAGCATGCAATAAAATGTATAATACTTCTATGAAAATTATAGTCTTAAGGATAGCAAAATAGGGTCAAATGGTAAAATATCAAAGATAAAATAGGGTGTTAAATGTTACCCTTGTCTATAAAAGGCCTTTGTGAGTGTGATCCAGATACATTCTCCAACTAGGTCCTAAATTTTACTACTAGTAGAGCCAAGAAATAGATTATTACTCTAAGAGAGGGAGATACATTGCAAAAATCATGAGCTAACACAAGAGAACATATGTAATAACAATAAGAAAATATAAATAATGATTTTATCCAATCAAATATTTGGTAGAGCTTCTATAGATATAGATAAAATAATCTTATCTAATTGATGTTATAGATGGTATTCATAGACAATGGAAGATAGTATTCCTATAGAAATATGTGTGTAACCAATATATTTCTAGCATGAACTAGGATAGTTAGGTGATTTGATGGATAGAAGGATGGTTAAATGTGACTAGAAGGTGCTACAAAGTGGAAGTACACTAGGTGGTCAAATCATCTAGGATGTTTTTTTTTTTTTAAGTGAAAAACCCTTTTCGGGGCCACCTTGGTCTAAGAGACCATGAACAGGGGGTTCTACACCATCAAAGTCACCCGAGGGTCACACCCAACCCTACCCGTACCAACATTATCAATTGGATTTTGGGTACCCAATTCAACTTTTTGGTAAGGTGGAGATTCGAACCTGGGACCTCCCTTGGAGGATTGCCCTCTCCTCTCCAACTCACCTACAACACCTGTGTGAATCATCTAGGATGTTACATGTCAATATTGGGATTCATTTATTTTGAGATCAACATGCACATTTGGCCAATGGCCATACTAGGAATATGAGAATGAAATTTGAATAGGGTGGCTAAATCTATCACCACAAGACATGAATGAGACTTTATAGTCAAGGTAATTTGTCGAGCATTGTAGATAAAAATAACACAAGGGTTATGCATTTTAAGGTAGTTATGTTTATTCCATTAAAATAGGAGATTGTAAAAGTGTTTTGTGCAAGCATGATTTAATTTCCTCATGAATAAGAGAGGGTGCAAGTTTCTATACATGGTATCTAGCTCATCTGTTGATGTTAAGTGTTGGTATAATAATTTGGGTGTTGGAATAGTCAATTGGGTGCATTCATTCCGAGATTTTTTTGCCTATAATATGATTTTTAAGAACTATTGATTGAATTTAACACACTTTACCGAGAAAGCCACCACAAATATTATTTGGAGAATTTCAACTTGAGAATTCCTACAAACAATATTTGTAGCATTTAGGTCTACAAATCACTACAAATGATATTTGTATCATTTTGACTTGGAAGTTGCTAGAAATAGAATTTGTAGCATTCATATTATGTTTAAGGTAAATATTTGTATAGTCATCAAATAGTTTTGTTCAACCTCATCCTAACAAAAATCCTTATTTGGTTGATTTACATTACAATGGGCTAAGGTAGGTAAACCTAGGTGTATACAATACCATAAACAACAACCATTTATTCATTTTATTTTCCTACTATAGTGGTAAATATTCCTTGTTGAACAATATGCTTTGTTTGATACTACAGTGTGTGACTCATTGCAGTAGGGTACAATGAATTTCCTTTCTATAGAATCTTCCTCCTATGAGGTATACTATAGCTTGTATCTAGCCCATTTTTACTCACTTCTTTATATCTTTACCCATTATCATGGTGATCATGCCTTGTTGAACAATGCACTTGGTTGGGTACTACAATATGTGACTCATTATAGTAGGGGTATGGTGACTTTTCCTTCCATGGGATCTCCCTTACTTGAGGTATGTTGTAATGTGTCTCTAGCCCATTTTTATTTAATTTTGTTTCTTCTCCCCCTACTATGGTGGGCATTCCTTATTGAATAATGCGCTCATCATCAAGGGTAGGATGTGAGTTGACCGTAGGGACATATATTTGTGTCTATTTTTGGTATAGGTTACCTTTCCCTAGGCTACCAAAAAAAATGGATAGAAATGATTGAATACCATAGAGTTCATCTATGCAGGGTTAAGCAGAACGGTGAATATTCACCAATTGGGTGAATATTTGCATTTTCAAAAATTCAAATTGGTGAATTTGAGGGACCTTGGACGTTGGTCCTTTCACCTAAAATTTTTGAGATTTTTTTTTTAGGTGTTAGTTCGCCATGCGTTGATAATAGTATTATGATTTTTTTTTAATATTCGCCAAGACTCCCACCTAAATTGTGAACCATTTATGCCTTAAATTTCTAAATTTTTTAATTTATCCTACCAAATTTACCTCTTATACTAGTATATATACCTAACATGACAACCACACCCATACAACTAAAACATTCATTCTTATTGAAAAATGACCAATAGTAGCAAAAAAAATAATCAGTTGCAGAGAGAAAAATAGATGATCGATGGATGAAAAAGTGCACCTGACCCTTCCTTGGGTGCATTTTTACACTCGATACCCTCGAATACAGTTTTGCACCTGATTGTCTCCTAGAGGTATTTATGTATCCAGGGAAGGCCCAAACTAGATGTAAAACTACATCCGAGGGAGGGCCAGGTGCATATCTATATCCAAGCCTTCCCTAGATACATAAATGCACCCGATCAAGGGAGGGTTGGGTGGGGTGCAAAATTGCATCTAAGGCTTAGGCTGGATGTATTTTTTCACCCAACCTGGATGTCCCTTGATCAGGTGCATTTCTGCACCCGACTCTCTCGAATGCAATTTTACACCCAGTTCGACCCTCCCCCGATCAAGTATATTTCTGTATCCGATGGAGGACCGGGTACAAAAATACACCTGGATGTGGGAGGGTTGGGCCGAGTGAAAAAATACATGTAGGGGAGGGTCGGGTACATTTCTGTATCTAGAGGAGGCTTGAGTCAGAAATGCATCCGAGGAAGGCTTAGGTGCAAAACTCTATCCAGAGGACCTGGTGCAAAAATGCATCTAGGGAGGGTCGGATGCATTTCTGCACTTGAGACTCCCATGAATACATAAAAGCACCCAACGCTCCCCCACGTACATTTTTACACCTGACCCTCCTCCGGATGCATATCTATAGGTAGTATTTTGCTATTGTTAAATATTTTTTCCAAATATTAACAAAAATTCACCAAATTTTTTCAATTTTTTTCAAAAAATAAGGTAATTTGCCATGTTATCTAACATGAGGTTGGTCACGATTCACCAATTTTTACAAGTACATTTTAGGTTCAAACCCTTATGCATAACCCTACATCTATACTTAGCTATTGGTTCTTTAAAGATTAAGGAATATATACTACTTGAATATGTGTATGGTGTAAGTTGGATTCTCTTGGTCTACCCTACTATAGTAATGAGTGTGTTTGTTGGTATTTGGTACTTGTCAGATACTACATGTGGCCTACCTACTACAATGGCATGTATGGTGTGAATAAAACCTCATGCAAGGCCAATACTAGAGGGAGGTAGTTTATAATGTGCACAGTATTAAATACTACTCAAATCAAATATACTTTTAAAATATAAGTATGCATATCACTAAATGCTACTCAAATCATACATGCAATTAACAAACTAGAAATGACATGTCATTTAATACTACATAAGTCATAAGTATATGCCTTGAATGTAGTAGACAAGTCACTAAAAGGCACACAAATAAAATGCTACAATAAAGAATGAATCTCATATATGGTCTATTATAATACAATATGGTAAAATAGGCATTGAGCACCATCATGCTAAGAAACCTTGTGAACCAAATATAATTTTGTATATTTTACCAAATTTTTAAGGGATGTCATGGGGATAATACTTCTATAGCTTTTGGCTTGTTTAAGAATTGTCAACACACTATGTTTTTGCTTATTTCATAGCCAACTAGTGTTTTCAATGCTTTGGATAATGTTATAGGTAAATTCCTTTTACGATGCATGAGGCAAGTAAAATTCAAAAATTTATAGTCAATTTTTTTAGGGACACATACAAGTAAGTATTAGGTATGTTTCCCTCTACTTTTGCATTTTTTACTATGTATTTTTATTTTTATTTTCTTATTTATTTCAAAAAAAATATATTTTAAAAATAAAATAGAATAAAAAATAACAAAAAAATTATTTATTCTATAATATAGAATTTTTATTTCTATTGCTTTGACTATGGTATATTTCTCTTTTTATTTTTTCCTAAGGACTCCTAAGTGACTATCCTTTATGTTGTTGCTTGCGGTACTTAAGGAGGGACAAGATGTATTTATAAAAAATAAAAAAAACATCTAACTTTCTAGGTGGTGAAGAGTATTATCCCCCTATACATGGGATAGAGGTGGACTATATTTATTAGTCCTTGGGTAGGACAAGAATAATCCATTTTGGCCAATGGTTTTGGTTCCTTTTTCATTCGATTATTGCTTATTTTCCACTTTCTATTGGTTATTTTTGCTTGTTAATTTTATAAAACCTTAGAATAAGGATATAGTCACGATGAAGAGACGTGTTTACACGTCCCAAAAAGCATATGTTCTAAAAATAAATGGTGTTAATATTTCCACATTAAATTATGATGATGGCCATTAGTTAAATTTTAGGATTTTTGATATACAATCATGCATGTTTTTACACCTAGAATTCAAATGACACATCATTTTGACCAACAACTATGATTTTATGGTTGTAGGAAGGATGTAAATCTAGTTGTTGGCTTCATATGAAAAATTATTATTTTTTTATTATAAATACCCATTTTAGCTTCTCATTTTCTTACCATAATATTTTCATTCATTCACTTATTGATAATTATTACTATTAACACCACTCCTAAGCTTGTTACCTTTATTTCTTTTGTGACATGCAACCTTATTTTTGTTAGAATAATAAAATATTCTCTTAAGTTCCACTAGGATAGACAATTGAGTTTCCACTCCTCCATGTGTCAAGAGAAATCTCAATGGTGTCTTCATCAGGTCTGATGAGTTGTTGTAATCCAATGGCTCTCAATGATCTGTTAGAGTAATATTCCATCATTTGGGATAATTACCTATTTCCTACATTAGGTAGATTTTATATTACCACATGGTAAAAATTTATTTCTTAATTTTTACCACATATATTTAATTTTTACTACTTACCATGTAGATATTTACTGTTTCAAATATCTAATGGTAAACTATGGTTAATTCCTAAATATCCTAGGTTAACAAACCTAAACCAAACTCTCTACCTCCTATGGCACGTTGGTTAGCGTGGATAGTGGGAATATAGTTTGTATACTATTTTGTAACCTATATATATTGCTTAGTATTTCCTAAGCTAATGTTAATGAATATTTAATTAATCAATTGTCTTACCTTTCCATTTGGCTACATTGGTATTAGAGCAGGAGGGAACTGAGGGAGGAAGCGCATCGGACACCTTCGTTCCGCTGGAGAAGGCGAAGGCTCATATTCGTTCCGCTGGAGAAGGCGAAGGCGATTTGGTGACTTTCATTTATTTTCCCTTAGTTCCTAAGATCCTATAGTTTGCTAAGTTGATTTATTATTTTCATTCAATTTCTCTAAGCTCGGAGGCAGAGGAGGTGGACAGCTGGATTTTTTTTTCCAAGCCACCTCGATCCCACCTCCCAAGCTCAGGTTGTGGGGAGGACCCGTAGGTCAACCCACAGGAACCGACCCACGGGTCAGCCCACTAGAGGCGGCCCACAGGAAGATAACCGACTAGGTCAAACCCTCGATGATCTCAAGCTATCGCCTTCAATCGATCGGGCAGTTTATCTATCGATGATCGCCCTATGGCGGCCTGAGTAGGAGCCTTACTAAGGCTCCCGCCACCAGGGCTAACACCCCCATGGTAAGCTAGTGGGAGTGCTTCGAGGGTAGGAGTGCCCTCACACTCTCACATGGCTTCTCCTAATCAGGAGTGCCATGAGGGCAAGAGCACCCTATCACTCCCGATGGAGTCGATAGACATAGGTGACCCTAAATCTAGACACATGCGACCATAAGATCGACACACTTGGCAGCCCTAGTTCATGACACGTGGCACAACCTAAACCTGGTCGACATTCTAAGACACCTAAGCCTCTGACTCAACACACCTGTGGCATAATTTTTGAGGTGACACATGGCAAAAAAATGGAGGTGACACATGGCGAGGCCGGATTGGGTGGAGGACTAACATGTGTATGAAGCAAAAACATTTTTTTGGGCATCAAGCTGCCATGTGGCAAGGAGGTATTGGTTTTCCAAGTGACAAGTGGCAGAGGGGGCATCATGTGATTGGTAGGTGATTACCCATAGGTAATCAAGCTCTTAATCAAGCATTGAGGGTTTTAAACACCCTCACATCCTTTTACGGGATGCATGTGGGATTATTCCCATGAAAAGGCAATAACATATTTGCCTTTATTTAAATAACTGCATGCGGGGCTTCCTTGCAAAGTCGCCCCAATAGTGCAGTGGTCAGGGGGATCCTTGACGAGCACGAGGTCACCGGATCGACCCCCGCGCGATGACATTTTTGGAAAAGAGCGCATAATGGTAAGAAATTTGGTCAAATTTTTTAATAATTTTTTATTTTAATTGCTTAAATTATTTTTTAGATTAATTTTTTATAATTTTATATAGTTTCAAGCTTTATTTAATCATTTTTTTTCAAAATTTGATTCTTTTAAGGCATAAAACTATTTTAATTATTCAAAATTATATCTCTATTTTTTTTTTTGCATTTAAATTAGAAATACTTAAAGACCAAATTTTCTTTTGCAACTATAACAAATAGATTTCTTTTTTTTCCAAATCTTGGAAAATAGAAGACAAGAAACAAAACATATTTTTGTTGCAAACCATATTCTATTGGGCAAATTAGAAAACCTTCCATTTTTCTCAAACACTTGTTAAATTTGCAAACATAAAAGGAGCCAAAATCAAATTCCCTTGATTCTTTACTTGCAAATTTTGGAAAACAAGGAGATTCAAAATTAACATTTTGCAAAACATCAAAAGACAAACTGTGCATTTGTTTTCTCCATAGGGGGATATAAGACATAAAATTGCACATTCTTTTTGCCAAATTTGAGAAGCATTTGAAGTTTTGAATCTATAAAAACTAAGTCATTTGTCGACTAGTTCTGGAAGCCTTTCAAATGCGGGTCGTGTGTCGACTTGTCTTGAAAGGAGTGCTCGAATTGTTAATTTTACAAAATAAAGGGGGGAAGACAACATTGTACTTATTTTGCAAAATTGTAAAACAAAGTAGGAGACATAAAAATATCAATTTTTTGCACATCACACATTAATATTTTGTTGCAAAAATTAAAAAGGTGCATTTTCGATTTTACTCGACACCTTCATTGGCAAATTAGGTGCATTTTCGGTTGCATCCGACACCTAGGTGATAAGAATTTTGTGGGCATTCTTGTTTGATTATTGCATTATTTCTTTTTGCAATTATAAGTCATAGAATAAAAAACACACTAAACCCCAAAATTTCACAAATTTGTGTAAATCCTTTCACATATTTAAAGCCAAAATTAACTTGATATTCTCTCCTAAATCAACAAAACCCCTAATTCACTCTTATTTGTTTGGCTTAATTTCATCAAACTTTTCATCCTTATTGAAGGGTGTTGAGGCAGGCACCATTAAATATTTGTTTGAGTGAATTATCTTTTGGTACTCTTTTAGGGTATATCAAAAGAAAGAACACATTTTTTTGAAAATAAGGAACCTTAAAAGTTGCAATCCTTTGCACTAAGGGGGGATAATTCCTTTCTTCCTTCAAACACATATTTTGACAAGAGGGAGATAAAACTTGTAAAGGCAATCACAAAAGTAGAAGTCATAAAAATTATACTTTTTCTTTTAGGCTTCATAATAGCAACCATGCTTGAAGTACTTGCAATAAGGAAGGATGATTTGGTGAATTTTTTTGATAAAATTGCCTAGAAAACATAGTTTTGCACAACTTGTAAAAATGACAACCAAGACACCATTCAGTGTTGGTTTCAAAACAAGCAAAACTAAAAATGGCTAAGGCACATCACATAAGCCATGTTTCTAGTGAAGTGTCTCATTCTCATTCTGGTTCAAAGACAGCACAAGGAGTGCTCATTGCTAAAATAGTATTGTAGAGGGAAAACACATTGTGTCACCTTAAGAAAAGCACCATTTCCTCTCTCTCTTTTTTAGGCTTCATAAATAGCATAAGTTTTTTGTTTGAAGTACTTGCAATAAGGGGTGATTGTACCTATTTTAGGCTTCATAAATAGCAAACTCTCAATGTTTGAAGTACTTGTAACAAAAGGAGGGAATTTTCTGGTGTAAAATTGCCTAGGAGGCAATATTTGTAAAATCCTTCACAAAGCTTCTTAAGTTGCACATATTTTACAATTAAGGGGGATATACTTTCTTTTCTTCACAATTTTTTGTAAAAAGGGAAGAAGACTTATAAGGGTGCATTTTCGACAACGACCGACACCTTAGTCATACTTCTTTCAAAAATTAAATACAACATGTTTTGCAACAAGAAGGGAGGAACTTATAAGGGTGCATTTTCGACAGTGACCGACACCTTAGCTACCTTATCTTTTGCAAACTCATATTGTAAATGAATGAACCTCGTATGAAGTGATCTACTCTACTACACCTAGCGATTGTAGCAGTTGGTTACCCATGCAATTTGGTTGGATGATGTGATTACTATAAGGACATTCGTTGGTGTGAAGACAAAGTGAGGAATGACCCACTTTTTGCTTAGGAGCAGCCAAAGCACTGTGATAGAGCAAGAACCAATAGATCGATATTTTTTCTCACTGTATTGGGACAGTTATATACATTACCCAAATAATGTAATAAGGGGGGATGTTAGAGTAATATTCCATCATTTGGGATAATTACCTATTTCCTACATTAGGTAGATTTTATATTACCACATGGTAAAAAGTTATTTCTTACTTTTTACCACATATATTTACTTTTTACTACTTACCATGTAGATATTTACTGTTTCAAATATCTAATGGTAAACTATGGTTAATTCCTAAATATCCTAGGTTAACAAACCTAAACCAAACTCTCTACCTCCTATGGCACGTTGGTTAGCGTGGATAGTGGGAATATAGTTTGGTATACTATTTTGTAACCTATATATATTGCTTAGTATTTCCTAAGCTAATGTTAATGAATATTTAATTAATCAATTGTCTTACCTTTCCATTTGGCTACATGATCAACTCTGCTATTTATACAGAGTTGATCCCTGGAATAAATCAATCAGTTCTTATTTGCTTCTTCAATCTCTTGTAATGCTTTGCATGTCTATTTGGGAAATTCTAACATGGTACTAGAGCAGGATAGATTTTTCTAGCATTCTCTCTTGAAAGGCATCTTCTGAACTGGTTCTCAATATTCTTCTTTATTTTTTTAAGAAGAAAAGATTTTATAGTTTATCTTAGATAATTTTTTTAGATATTTACTTATGGTAATTCCTTTTAAAGTTCTTTTAAAATTCTGATTTACCATATTAATATCTATTTTTTTAAATACCCTCCTCTATTGCTTTTTTTTTATATGTTATACTTCTTCTTCAATCGTAGTTATCTCAGCTTCATTGGATTTTTCTGCGTTATTTCAAAGGAGTTCATATATATTAGCAATTATATTTGAGGTCATTTAAAATTATTTAATTTTTCCTACAATTTTTCTCCTCATATTGCAGTCGATTGGGTTCCCGCAACCTTCGCTGCATCTTCAGTGAAGAAACGTAGTAATCGTGATTTACTTTTTAATATTTAAAAAATAGTTGACTCTTCATCTAATTATTATTTGGGTTCCCTCTTCGCATCAAGGAAGTTTTTTTGGTTTAATTAAAACCTAAGTTAAAAATCCTCCATCAAGCACGTGGCCTTGTAAAAGCCCACTTAGCTTTGGCACGATAGAATCTATGCCTAACGACGTATCCAAATATTAATTATTCAATTATTTTAAATGATTTTTTCTTGATCTCCTTCCCATTGTGTCCTTCGGTGCTTTGGGAGTCATCGAGATTTATTTCTTTATAAGTCCTCCTTCTATGAAATCTAATTTCATTATTATATCTGCTATTTTATAGTGTTTAAAGGCCAATCACTATATTTTGTTTTGCAAAAATATTTTTTCTGTAGGTTGTTCTCGAAGCCTCTCTCTCGACATCCATTTCAAACTTGTTCAAACATCGTGGTTGAGTGCATTCTGTGGTGCCATTGGGATATTTTAAGGGCCTATATTTGTTAATTTTTTTGCAAAAACTTTTCTTCTATAGGTTGTTCTCGACACCTCTCCCTCAGCCTCGACGTTTTGAATCTTGTTCAACGCCATGGTTGAGTGTAATATGTGGTGTCGTTGTTATTTTTAAAGGCCCATATCTATAAAAAAAATTTACAAGAGCTTTGTTCTACAAGTTGTTCTCGATGCCTCTCCCTTAGCCTCGATGTTCGTTTACCTCTTCATCAACGTTGTGGTTGAATATGTGGAACCTTTTTTCTTTCTGTAGCACCTTTGAGATCGTGCATCTATGCCAAGTGAAAGCCCCTAGAGCTTGGTATGAGAAGATATAATTATTCCTTCTTTCAACAGGTTTTTCTCATTGTAAGTCTGATAACATAGTTTACATTTGGAGAAGTGAAGACAACATCACCATTCTTGTTCTATATGTTGATTATCTTCTTCTCACTAGTAGTAAATTGATTCACATATAGACTATAATAGACTCCCTCTCTAAAAAATTTGAAATGACTGATCTAGGTAAAGCTCATTACTTCCTTGGAATCCAAATAAGTCAAAACGATGCAGGTATTTCTTTGTGCCAACAAAATTACACTCTAGATCTTCTACAAAGATTCAATATGACAGATTGTAAACCTTCTCCTACACCCTTTCAATCTAGCATTAATATTAGTACTTCCTACTCATCCTCTCTATGTGATGCAACTCTATACCGTCAACTTGTAGGGAGTTTGCTATACCTTACTTATACTTGCCAGATATCTTATTTGCAATTGGCCTCATATCTATATTCTCTCATCAACCTCACTTCAGTCATTGGAAAGCAACAAAAAGGATCTTCTATTACTTGCAAGGAACTACTCACTTTGAGCTCTTCTACAAGGGAAAATCCATGGATATTATTGGCTACATAGATTTAGATTCGATAGGTTCAATAGAATATAGATGTTACACCCGAGTATATGTCTTTTATCTTGGTTCTTCACCAATAGTATGGTTATACAAGAATCAACAAGCAGTAGCTCTATCTTCTATAGAGGCAGAATACATGGCAATAATTTTGGCTAGTCAGGAAGCTCTTTGGCTTTGTCAAATTTTGAGGGAATTTGGTTTCACCCATGAGAAGCCTATAACTATTTGGTGTGATGATCAAAGCACAATTCATATTGCATGAAATCCAGTTGAACATCAGCAAACCAAGCATATTGAGATACACATGCACATCATAAGGTAGTATATTCAGAGTGAGGATATACACTTGGAATATATTCCAACTGAGAATCAAATTGCAGATATCTTCACCAAGTCCTTTCCTTCTCCACGTTACCTTTAGTTGCGAGATAAGCTTGGAGTTATACAGCTACATTCATTGCTTTTATGAGGACAATATTCATCATATGAAGATAAGCCTCTCTTCTTCTAATAGTTGGTTTTTCTCCACAGGGTTTTTTTCACCAACTATTTATTGTATATGAGTACCTAATCAGTCCAAGTTGTTGGGACTCATCTTTATTTCTTGTATAAAGAGGACAATATTCACCATACGAAGACAAGCCTATTATTATTGGTTTTTCCCCACAGGGGTTTTTTCACCAATAATATTATATAAATGAGTACCTAATCAGACCAAGTTCCTAGGACTCATCTTTATTTCTTATTAAAGAGGACAATATTCACCATACGAAGACATGCCTCTCTTCTTCTCATAGTTGGTTTTCCCCACAGGGTTTTTTTACCAACTATCTATTGTATGAGGAGGACAATCTTCGCCATATGAAGACAAGCCTCCAACTTTCTTTTGATTGATGGTTTTTTCCCATTGGGTTTTACCATCTCTTCAAAAGAAGTCATTGTATATGAGTACCTCATTAGGTCTTGTTGCCAGGACTCATTTGTATGATTCACCCCTAGTATCACTTAAGAGGGGGTGTTAGAATAAGAGAATATTCTCTTAAGTTCCACTAGGATAGATACTTGAGTTTCTACTCCTCCGTGTGTCAGGAGAACTCTTAGTGGTGTCTTCAATAGGTCTGATGAGTTGTTGTAATCCAACGGCTCTCAATGATCAATTTTGCTATTTATACAGAGTTGATCCTTGAAATAAATCAATCAGTTCTTCTTTTCTTCTTCAATATATTGTAATGCTTTGCATATCTATTTGGGAAATTTTAATAATTGTTCTCTTTCTATCTTTCTTGTCCTTGTAGGTATAACTAAAGCCATCAACTACTAGTTTGTTGACTTCCATAAATGAGAACAAGATACTCTACTAGAATTTGTACCAAATATCAAGGATTTCCACTTGAGAACCAATTTCTAAGGTATGTTGAATCCTTTGTATATAATCTCAATATGATATCATATTTCTTATGATGATGATATAACAAACTAGATTGAATGGAAATGAGAATTTTATAATGATTATTTGATGAATGATATGGTCCTTGATGCCCTATGTGTCAAGCAATTTTTATTATTGTATTATAATTAGCCTTAGATTTTGCTTTTTATGGATAACTTAGTGTAGAATACTCCTAAATACTATTCTAGTTTATGCTTGTATTAGGATAGTTTTATCCTTGATTGTTAAATTATTGTCTTATTGTCTTGATTTAAGCATTTTAATTTATATTGTATTATTTTGTGTAATTGCATGAGATATCCCCTTTTTCCATAAACAAATGAATGGGGTTGAACACAAGTATGTCACCACTCACCGTTCCCTAGCACCTCCAAAATCATGGGCTATCCAAGAGAATAATCTCCCATTTGCATACTAGGGTGATGACAAAAGCAAAAGTGAGAGTCCTATCAATTGGAAGGGATAAAGAACCATAAAATAGGTTCTCATGTATTCGACAAGTGGATGACCAATGATAATTTTCAGGTGTAAGATAATTAAATGGATAAGCAAAGAGTAGAATATAATACTAACCTTCATGCTCAATGTAGTTTGCTTATTTTCCATAACCAACATTCTACCTCAATTTATAACCTAAATATGAGAGAACAAGTTATGTCATCTAAACATACAAAATTAGTGTCATATCAAAGCTATAAATTATGTAAATGATGTCTTTAACAAAATATATATATATATATATATATATATATAAATGCCTCAATCCGACTATTCCATATTATTAATATATACATTTTATAAACTACAAATAATTAATATATAAAATTCAAATGTTTAAAACCTATGAAAGAAACACAATAACAAAGTAAGTAAGACACAATTCATAATTTTCTTTTGACATATTTATATTCAAGTATGATATTAGTCACTTTAAAAAAAGCCAAACTATTTCTTTAATATAACACAAAAAAACATAAAATTTGATAAATAAATAATTGTAATGCACTCTTTTTATCAAATAAAAATAACTTTTTAAAAAACGATCATAAGTTCTATTTATGTGTCTCAATGGCTTGTAGCGTTTTTAATTTATGTTTCCTAATTTCTAACATACATAATTTTATATTTTAATTTAATGTTAATTTATTTTTTATTTTTATTTATTTAATTAATATGAGAAATTATAGGTTGAATATTTTCATTTTAACTATGATCTTTCATAAGTTTGAAATTTTATTAATACGACATGAAAAAACTAAACCCCTAATATTATTTTAAACTTATTTGATTTATATTTCATTTCAAAAAACTAAACCCCTAATATTATTTTAAACTTATTTGATTTATATTCCTTTTCAAAGGCTGATTTGCTACGCCGAGAGTAAAATAAAGCGCTGACTTTGTAATAAATTGACGAAGCAAGTCACTAAGCTTCTGAACAACTTGAAGAGAGTTGAAAACATTTCATTCAACACATAATACAATGATCATTCGTATACGAGGGAAAGATGAAGTATGACGGAACTTCACCACTCATTCTGGTCGTATCTTATATTGAATATAATTGCTTTTAATCATAGTTTAGAGACAAGCTTGTTTCTTGTTCATGGACGGCAAACAATGTTCACGCCACTCTCTTTTAAACAAAACTTTTCGACAAACACATGGTATTTATTGTCGACATATCCAGGGCAAGGCTTAAGCTCCTGAGTTGGAAGAGATCCCAGTCGCATTTTCCATTGCCGACCCATGTTTCGTTGACTGGCGCATATATTGTTAGTGCTTTGGTGTGCCAAGTCAATGCACTCTATCATCTTAATCATTTCATTCCTTTGAGAAGAAATGAAATGATGAATGCGCCTCTCAAGCTTTTTAATGAGTTCTGCAATTTGTATACCAAGGAGGACAAACAGAGATCTTGGACGTGGATGTAACCAGGGTACCTTCACTATCATATTTATGCCTTTCATTTCATTAGTGTTGTGATGTCACGAAAGAAATTAACGAAGGTAAATGTGATTGTATTTGCAGGTGGGTGATTCCAATTGGCGGAACATGACACGAGATTATGGGGCAGTCTGGGACATAAGTAACCCTCCGGCTGGTCCTCTTCAATTCCGAATTGGAGTAACATCTGGGAATGATGAGATCTGGTTGTCGACAAAGGGGCCTGGTCTCCCTTCACGCTGGCAAGCAGGAGGTTTATATGATAGTGGATTGATGATCAATCAAACGGATGTTGCAGCTTGTAAGCCACGTGGTACTAGTGACTGGATCGATTCTGCTGCGTGAATATTTCTCTTTTTCCATACATCTCAAAAATAGATTTCCGACGTAGCATGGTTTAATATGTTTTAATACGAAGCGCTGAAGTAATCGCTTTATATATAAATAAAATGGATTCCGTTGGCTCCGGGGTTGACTTCGTCTTACTCGCGACGAGTTTGATCTGGAATCCTACCTGATTCTTCTATGTAACAATCATTTTGCATATATAAATAATTGTTTTTAATTTTTTTATAGTGAAAAATGTTGCTTACACTATTGTTAATGACTAGGAAAATAATTGGTTACTCATTCATCATCATTAAAAAAAAAAAAAAATAGTTTAAATGTAAACATAGCACTGCTCACAATCATTAAAAAAAAAAACACAACAAAAAATTGTAAGGCTTTTAGATAGGAAAGCAAAGAATTAAAATGGTTAACCATAATTTAGTTATGTTCTGGACATACGGAAACAAAGTAACCTTTAACACTATTATTCACTACATAGAAGCAAATACTATGAAGTGATTAATATGAGTTGGATGCAACTAGAATGATAGAATTCAACACTAGATGTAGTCAGGCCACATAATACCAAGAAAGCAATAAAAATAGAAGAGTAAGCATGTGGATCTTCTTTTTTTTATTTGTGGAAAACATCCCAAAAGGGATGTCACTTTCGGGTAAGACCCAAGGAGGTAGGGGTATCCATTCCGCCAAAAACGCCCAGGACTCGGACCTGGCCTACCACCTTTGACATACTCAAGGAGCAAACAAACACACAAAACCAAATTAAAAAAAGAAAATAACAACAAAAATAATAAAATAAAATAAAAAACAAACTCCTTGAGTGTGTCAAAACCAAAAGCACAACCAAACACGCACAATAAGATAAAAGAAACCACAACACAACCCACATAGAAAAACACAAGAACCACATAACAAAACACAAACAAGACAAAAACAACAGAACACTACAAAGACATAACCCAAAAAAACATGAAAAATAAACACAACCAAAACCTAAAAAGTAAAATAAATAAAATAAAAATAAAAACAACCAACAACAGACAATAAACAAAAACATAAACCATAGAAAACACTCACACATAAAAAAATGAAATAACACAAACAAAGAGAAACCCAAGAACAAGAATGAAAAAAACACAAGAACAATAACAATAAACATAAAAAAAAAAAAACAAAACAAAACAACAAAAACACAAGAACAACAAAAAAACAACACAAAGAACACAAAAATGAAACAAAACAAAAGAACCCACCCACCTTAAAAAACTAAACAAAAAAACAAAGAAGACAAAAGAAAAAAAAAGAACAAAACAATGACCTGTCTAGACCAGAAGACTATTAATGCAAGAATCAACAGAGGAAACAAAATAAAGAATAGAATGAGCTAGGGAACTAAAAAAACTGAATGAACCAAAGAGAAACAAAAAAAAAACAAGAAGAAACTAGGTACCTTCAGAACTGGAGCCATCCAAAGAAATGATAGAAAGAAGAGCTTCCCTAATTTGAGAAGCCCACCATATAGGAGGGTGGCCATAACAAGTAAGATCACCTTTGTCCAAATCCCAATTAGCTAAAGCATCAACACTCTTGTTTTGATCTCTGACCACATGATTGTAATCAACTTTCAAAAATCCCATCTGGATTAACTAAATTTTCTCAATAATTCTTTTTATTCTCCAATCCACCTTATGATTCTTAGAAGGAGTCTTCAAGAGATTAATCATAAGTTGAGAGTCAGACTCAACTAACACCTTTTCCCATCCAACCTTAGTAGCCTCCTGAAGGCCTCTAAGGATACCATACCCCTCAAGCAAGGTTATTGGAAAGAATACCCAAATTCTCAGCAAAAGTAAAAACCAGGGAGCCATCCGAAAGTCTACCAATTCCTCCCACCTTGGCTTTTCCAGGGTTCCCTCTAGAGGCTCCATCAGTATTGACTTTTCCAAAATCCTTAGGAGGAGGTTACCAATTTCTAGTCCTATCCATCTTACTAATACTCACATTCCCTTTAAGTTGATTGCCCTTAGAAGGTTTAATCTTCAATATTTGCATCACTTGATCCCATCTTTGGTGGGAGTTTTGGGGGTGATTAAGGAGATGATGGACTGATTCAACTATGTTGGCTATGGTCTTTTGCCAAATATAGTGAATATCCTTCCTATCGTGATTAAAAATTTGGTTGTTCCTTTCATTCCAAATATTCCAAAGAAGAATGGTAGAACCCATCCAAACTAATCGCCTAATAAAATGATCAACACCCTCTTGATTAGGCCAATCCCTCCAAAGTTGTTCAAAAGTGAAAAAATTGGACCACTGTAAGCCAAGTAAATTTGCCATTCTCCTCCATAGCTTAGAGGCTAAAGTACACTCAATAAAAATATGGTTGATATTTTCTACATTCTCTTCACACATTTCACATCTAAAAGGGCCATGAAAACCATGCTTCATAAGTTGCTCACCAGTAAGCACCCTATGATGCAATAAAAGCCAATTAAAGAACCTCACCTTAGGCCAGATATTTTGAGCCCATAATTGAGAAAATATGTCAGAAGAATGGTTGGGATTATTATGGCATAAGGTCAAATAACCTTGAGCAACTGAATACTCACCCTTAGTAGTGTCGTTCCATCCAAAACAATCTTTTTCATGGGACCAAGAGAGGGATCTCATATGAAGGATGCCTTGGATATCTTGTCTTTGCCTTTCTGGGATTTGAATAGGCTAGTCCTCAATAGGGATCCAATATCTACCAACCTTTGAATTACCGAGTATGGTACCGATAGTAATTAGCCACCTTTATCCAATTAGCTCGGTGAAGCTCCTCCATCCAAGGCCTCCAATCGGGAAACCGAGTTATCAAAGGCTTGTGACCATCCCAAGAATCTATCCAAAAATTTGCATGTTGACCATTATGAATGATCCAAAATAATTTTTTCTTTATCAAATCCTCACCAGTCTTAAGAACTGCTAAAATGGGAGAACCTTTGGTAGGAAGTTGATAGCGAACAAGGTCTTCAGGACTTTTGTTCTCAATATATTTAGCATGGAGATTATTGGCCCAAAGAGCATTGGGGTTATGCAACATCCTCCAATATAATTTAGTAGCTAAAGATTTGTTTTTATTAATTGAAGACCGAAATCCTAACCCCCCTTCACTCTTAGGAAGACATAAAGTATCCCATTTCACCAAGGCCCATTTTCTTTTCTCCTTAGTACCACTCCAAAGGAAACGATGACTGATTTGATCCAATTCTCGAAGAACAACCTTTGGGATATTCAAAACGAAAGAAACATAAATAGGAATAGCTTGAAGGACTGATTTTACCAAGGTGATTCTACCCCCAGAAGAAAGCCACTTGTTGGTCCACTTTCCAATTTTCTTCTTGACTTTGTCCAACAACCAATTCCAATCTTTATTTTTTTGCCTTTGAATATTTAGGGGAATGTAAGCATGTGGATCTTATCTCATGAGCAAGTTGATCATCTTAACAAGATAAACCAGACTAAAAAAAACTTGTGATAGTAGCAACATCTTGGAGGCTAGAAACATTTTATTTCATATTGAATACAATAATAATAGTAGTGGTTTGGATGTGAATATTTTGAGACTCTAACCTCACAATATTAACTTTATGTTGAAGCAATTAAATACTTCCACCAATCTCATGTATCAAAGTGTTGTTAGTTTGTGTTTGTCCTCGAAGACAAGTAATTTATAATATAAGCTCATTCATGAGAGCAAACAAAAACCAAGAGGGGACCTACTCTCATTAACACCCTATTACATGTTTGCTTCCATATAAATTAAATGGTGCACAATCTACAAATAATCCAAATCATATTTATGTTCATTGATTCAAAAAATAATAGAAGATTAAGCTTTCAACTAGGAGGGTCATTGATGTTGGAAAGAAAAAAAGAATACATACTCTCACCTACATCTCACTATCTTATAACACTAGAAGATGTAAACAATAGTCTTGGTTTGAGAGCAAAAATAATATTGAGTAGAGCATACAGAGGCAACAACAATATTTTTTATGATTTATTAGTGTCCAATCAAGGAGTTGAATTTATGCTTCCACTAGTTTTTTTTAATGTTCTAAAATAAAAATAATTTAGTTTATTTTTATCTTTTTTAGTTAAAAATATTAATTAAAATAAATTCATTATAATAAATTCATTATAAAATAATTTTATATGTAAAAAGACAAAGAATTTATAATTTTTACCTTTTTACCTTTTACAATTTAACTTTAATAAATTTATATCAAAATAATTCTTCTAGATATTTAAATGAATTATAAAATGACTTAGAGAAATATTTGATGTTTGGTCCCCTTTTTAAAATTCAAGGGATTTTTCCACATGAGCTCGTGCTATTTGATTAAAACAAATAATTTTATATTTATATTAAAATAATGTGACACAAGATACTTTATTTACATTTTGAAGCATCAATTTATAGTGATTTATAATCTACTAATCAATTGGTGTTGATAAAAATAGATCCTAAAAATATTTACAAGTTATTCTTAAAAATCTAAACTAATCCTAAAAATACTAATAACTTATCACTCCAAATCCTAAAAAAATAAATGATAAAATAATAAAAATCCTTGTGATATCTATTTATTCTAACATCCCCTCTTAACATCAAACTGGATATAATCCCAAGATTATCCCTAAATTTTATAAAAAAAAATTTACGTAAGCGTTTAATCATTACATTAACAATTTATTTAAAAGTTGGACAATAATTTAGATAAATTTCTTTTTAGTCCACCAATTATTGTACATAGTGATACTAAATTTCAATATGTTTTGTTGTGGCATGATATACTATAATATTAACCAACTTGAGCACAATTTGATTATAACAATGAAGTGACGTTGGTACAATTTAATCTATTTGAAGACTATACAATATGTATCACAATGAAACAATGCAACCTACACTACACATTGTATATATCCTACTTTAGTTAATGAAAAAAACTATATATTGAAGTTTTCTTTAGCAAGAGATAACCATTGATTTAAGAAAAAACATATAGCCAATAATATATTTTTGATCATCAATTGATATTTGCTAATTTGCATGAATGTATCCATCCATCTAAATACTATTAGATCGCTAGTGAAATATGCCAAAGTTAACGATACCTTTAATATATATTTGAATATGTTTTGTAGCTTTCCAATGATCTCTTTGGAAATTTGACATGAAATAAGATAAATAACTCACTATAAAAATTAAATCTATTTGAATGGTTGTAATATAAATCAACCTACCAGCCAATTGAAGATGTGGATAAGAGTAGTCTAAAATATTTCAAACAATATTTTGGTATTTTTCTTTATGATAAAA
This sequence comes from Wollemia nobilis, assembly GCA_028583015.1. NCBI lineage: Eukaryota > Viridiplantae > Streptophyta > Pinopsida > Araucariales > Araucariaceae > Wollemia > Wollemia nobilis. The sequence continues at coordinate 805,755 of JAQPPZ010001029.1, read as the reverse complement.
ACATGGTTCAATCAACTTGCCAAAATTGTAGACCTAGATAATAGTAAAAGAGCCCTAAATATTTCATGTAAAAAAATATAAATTTTGTTTTACTTGTTGAATTAGTTGGGATCTACTACCATTAATAAAAATTTCATCAACATACACAATGAGAATGACAATGTCATTACTTGTTGTTTTGATGTAGAGATTAGGATTAGAAAAGCTTTGGTTGAATGTTGAATCTCTAATATGGTGGTCAATTTTGAAATACTAGGCTCAAGGATCTTGCTTTAGTATATAACAACTTATTCAATTTGAAAACCAAATATTTTTTTCTAGAACTCGAAACCCTTTTGGTTTTACCATATAGACCTCCTATTCCAAATATTTATTAAGGAAGAAACTCTTAACATACATCTAAAATACTTTCCAACCAAAGTATATTGAAATGGATAGAACTTATAAAAAACCACCATCTTTGTAGTTGGAGCAAATGTCTCTCCATAGTCTATGCCTTCCTATTGTGCATTACCTTTAATAACAACAAAAGCTTTAAATTTTTTGATTGAACTATTTGATTTACATTTTACCCTATAAAACCATTTTAAAACAATGGGTTTCTTTCCATGGGGTAATTCACATAGTTCACTTATTTTTCTATTCAATAATAACTCAAGTTATGTCTCCATGGAAGCTTCCCAATCTTGTTTACCTTTGGTATCTTCATTTATATTGGGTTCAAATCACTATGAAATTAAAGCAAAATCAACCTACTCATTTATTTGTCTAGTATTTTTTCCATGTCTAAATTATCCAACTATTACTTTCTTATCCTCCTTGGCATATCACATTTTCTATGTATACTATTTTTGTCATTAGCATGGCTCTTGTTGTTGGAAAACTTTACTTAGGTGTACCTCTATCAAGCTCTATTCTACAAGGTAATCCAAAATTAGATTTTTAGCATAATAATGTGGCTAAGTCTTTTCATATTTCATTTTATCATCAATCTCTAATATATCTAAATCCAAGTGAACTTCATAACCTATTCTAGTACCATCAACAGTTAAAAAACATAGAGAAATTATTAGAATAAGTGAATATTCTCTTAAGTTCTACTAGGAAAGACACACTTGAGTTTCCACTCCTCCATGTGTTAGGTGAACTCTCAGTGGTGTCTTCATCAGACTTTATGAGTTGTTGTAATCCAATAGCTCTCAATGATCAACTTTACCATTTATACAAAGTTGATCCCTGGAATAAATCAATCGGTTCAATTTTATTTATTCAAATCTTGTAATGCTTTGTAGTTCTACTCTTGGGAATTCTAATATGGTATCAGAGCTGGATAGATTCTGCTAGCATTCTCTCTTGAAGGAGGTTTCTTGAACTAGTTTTTAATATCTTATTCTTTGCTTTTTAAACAAAGAGCTTTTTTTCATATTGTAGTATGCTCATATATGCAATTTTTTTAAAAGATATTTCCTTATGGTAATACCTACTGTTTTATGTAATTTTGTTTTACCATTGACGCAAATCTTTCAAATTTTCTTTATTAACTACTTTGTGTATGCATATTGATTTTTTTTTTCCTCTATAAAAATATTCCTTAACGAATGCAACTTGCTTTAAAACAATTAAAGCAACGTTGCATCACGTTCTAGGTGTTTTTTAAATTATATTATTTCTTCCCCTCTTGAATGCAGACATCATTGTGTTTAACTCAAGAAGGAAACTAATATAAATCAAACATTTTTTTGGAGGCCCCCTATTTTTATTTGTCTTCCTACTTCACCTACGTTTAAATTTTTTCCCTTAAATGCCAGCTCATTCGGCTTTCAATAGCCTTCGTTGCATATTTCATAACGTAGAAGGATAAGTGTTCAGTGTCCTTTTGACCTCAATGTGTATCTTCTAATGTGGAGGAAAGGAAAAAATTGTAGGCCCTTACTTTTGGTGGGCATTTAATTTTTTTTATCTTACAATCTCAAATCGTTTTGCCTTTGTAAATTTTAATTAATGTAAGGATCACTCTCCATGTCACCAATTAATGACTCTTGGTCTATCTACCTAGACCAACGTTCATAAAAAAAATTGAACGTGGCCTTTGGCCAACATTTTACTATGGCTCGTCTTGAGACTGCGTCTCTCAATGGTTATTTCCCTCATTTTTTTTTATATTCTTCAAAGATCTTGAGATTTTAGGAAACATTCTACTTGAAGTTCGTAATATATGTTTGTCCTTCAGTGCTCAAGAGAATATTTTTTCTTCTTGTTATATAAACATATTTCTAAGCTTAAAATCATAACTCTTTTGTATTCCTAAGATTTTCTTCGGTAAAGCTTAGATTGATATTTCTTTGGGCCAATTTTATATTGTTCCCTATAAATATTTGCAAGTGTTTTTTCTTCAGGTTAGTGTGTGGTGAGATAATCTGTTTTGTAAGTGAAATATTCAGAAACACTCATCACCACATCCTCTCTTTTATGCCTTGCTCTCAGTGTCTCTGATTCATCTTTTAAAGTTGGTATGTGGTACAGTTGCTAAGGGAGACTCTCTAATTTGGTGTCACTCCTCTCAACACCTATTCAATGTGTCATATGGTAAGGTGTTATATGATTTTTTAAAATAATATTTTTCTTATCCAGTGCAGATATAGAAGAAGTCTCATTTTTTCTAGATGTCGCCATTAGTGCGATGAACGTAGACACCGCCCTTCCTTATATCCAGTGTAGATATAGAAGGAGTCTCATTTTTCTTGGATACCACCATTGGAGCAGCGAACATAGATACCACCCTTCCTCACTTCTTGTTCATTGAAAGGTGCTTCATGGACCTTTTCTCGTTGCCTTTCAAGCTATTTTTTCTGTTGCATCCTCTGTCTGACGTCAACCCCTTTAATTTAAGCTATAATATATATATATTTTTTATATATATATATATATATATATATATATATATATATTGTAGCAAGAAAAAAAAAGCATTTCATTCCCTTTCCTTTTTGACTTTTTCTTTGCTTGAAAATCAAAGGAGAATTGTAAAACTTTTAATAAAATATTTTATGTGGGGGGTTTATAGGTGCCTTTTGCACCTATACTAAGTTCAGAGGGTGTCATTGCATCACTTTTTGCCTTCTTTTTCCTCCTTTACTTTTGTTCTTATGTTGGTAATATTAATTTTGTTTATATATCTAGCTTAATATTAAAAAGGTATTGATAAATATTCAATCCTTAATTAAAGAAATTACTAAAATATTTTTTTACTATTTCTTTATTTAATTAAGCAAAAATTTATATTAACAACTTAAATTCTCTATTTTCTAAACATCTTTAATATTTATTAGATATATTTTAGTGAATGAAAAATATTTCTTTTCAAAACAATCTCTATATTAATTAACTTTTTTGGAATCACTTTGTTACATATAGTCAGCTTAAATGAAATAAAAGGGTATTCATTCCAATCCTTATATAATAAAGAATAAATAAAATATATCTATTATTTCTTTATTATTTCATTAAGCAATTAAAATTTATGTGTTCAAATTATTATTATTGACAAATAGTATTTTTAATTATCTCTTTAAGCATTATCTCTCATTCTAAACTTCCTAAGAAGAAAAAATAATTCATATCACCACTCACCTTATTGGACATACTATTTAAATTATAGTTTCCCTCAAGTAGGGGCAAATTATTTGGTAACCAATACAGGCCTGGTTGATATTCACCTATGTTCCAAGTATCATATCTAATCATATACTTATAGTTTACCTCTATTCAGGGTGGGTATTTGAGAAGAAAACATATATAGGCCTGGCATATTTGTTCTCTTAACCTAATTAATATCAAATTTACTCAAATACTTATAGTTTCCCTCTCGTTAGGGCGGGTATTTATTGAGTTATTTGGTATTTCCTAAAATATTTGGCATATTTATCACATTAACCTCATTAAATATAAAATAACCTCAAAATTACTTATAGTTTCCCTCTCGTTAGAGTGGGTATTTTTGAGCAATTTGGTATTTTCTACAGGCTTCTATTGACTAATATACATTGCATTCTCTAGATTAAAGTTAAAGGGCAGACCTTTGGTTTAACTTCAAAATGAATTCAATGAATACAATTGATCCTCTCACTCCTCACAACTTCCATACATGGAAACCCAAAATTTTAAATCTCATTTCTCAGAAAGGGCTCACACACCTATTAGAAGAAAATCAACTTGAGTTTGAAAAAGAACATGAAATATTTGTTCACAAAGGGAAAATGTATGAAACAATGGGTATTATAAGCTCTAATGTACATAAAAGTTTATATAAGATCTAGAGTGTACTTTTTTTGGCACAAAGAAATGCCTAAATTAGTTTGACTTATTTGGATCCCAAGGAAGTAATGAGCTTTACCTAGATCAGCCATTTCAATTTTTTTAGAGAGGGAGTCTTTTATAGTCTGTATGTGAGTTAAGTTACTACCAGTGAGAATAAGATCATCAACATATAGAACAAGAATGGTGATTTTGCCTTAATTTCTCTAAATATAAATAGTGTTAGACTCACAATGAGAAAAACCTGTTGAAAGAAGGAAGGAGTCCATCTTCTCATACCAAGCTCTAGGGGCTTGTTTGAGGCCATAGAGAGATTTTTTGAGCCTACAAACAAGAGAGGAGTCTTAAGTGAAACCAGCAAGTTTTTCCATGAATATTTCTTCCTTTACGTATCCATGTAAGAAAGCACATTTTATATCCATTTGATAGACATGCCACTTATGGGAAGCAACTAGAGCAAGAACCAATCTTACAGAATCCATTTTAGAAACTGGAGCAAAGGTTTATGCATAATATATACCTTCAATTTGAGAGAAAAATTTGGCCACTAGATGAGCCTTGTGTTTGTATATTTCTCCATTAGGCCCATATTTTGTTTTGAATATCCATTTACAATGAACTAATTTCCTTCCTTTAGGTAAGGGAACTAAATCCCAAGTCTTTTTTTTTATCAAATAGGAAAATTTGTTTTCCATGGCATCATACCATTCCTTAATACTTGAGGTTTCTTTGAAGGATTGAGGATCAGAGGAAATAGACTAACATACAAGACCAGTGCCTATGGGGTTGGATGATCTTGTTGAAGGAATATTTTGGATGTAAGGAGTAGCTTATTTAACAATGGTGCGAGCCCATTTTGGCATAGAGGAAGGAGTTGAAAGACATTGGATGGAGTTAAAAGTTCCTCATCTTGATTATCAATGACTAAGTTAACTTCAAGAGTTGGCTCTTCATAATATTGAGGTTATACTATAGGAGAAGGCTCAATGGAGGAAGAGGGATTTTGAGGATCTTTTTGAGGGAATGTTTCATCAAATTAGACATTCCTATGAAAGAAAAATTCATGAGTTGAGGTATCAAGAAGCCTGTATGCTTTCAATTATTCACAATAACCGATAAATATGAGCTTTTTACTTTTCTTATCAAGAGCCTTCCTTTTCTTCTTTGGGATGTGAACCCAAGTAGTACACCCAAAAATATTGAAGTAGGAAACATATGTTAAGCTAGAACAAGCTTCTTCAGGAGTTAAATGGTCAAGAGCTTTATGAGGTGTGTAATTTTGAATATAATTTGCATAGTTAATAGCTTCTGCCCAAAAATGTTTTGAAAGATCTCTTGAATGGAGCATATAATTCTTGAATGGAGCATATAATTAGCCATCTCTTTTAATGTTCGGTTTTTCCTTTTTACAATACCATTTTGTTGAGGATTATTAGAGACAAAATTTTGATGAATGATGCCATGACTAGATAAAAATATGAATAACTCAATACTGTAGTATTCCCCCCCATTATCTGTGTGAATCTTCTTGATTTTGCAATATTCCTTATTTTCAACTAAGGCTTTAAAGTGAGATAGAACATCACTCTTATATTTTAGGAAGTAGACCTAGGATCTTCTAGAAAAATCATCAATAAAGGTTAGAGCATACTTTGCTACTTTAAATTAAGGTTCAGGAAAGGATATTAAGTCACTATGGATTAAATCTAGAGGGGATGAGGCTTTTAGAGAACTACTTGGGTGGAAAGGATATTGATGTTGCTTTCCAAGAGCACATACAGGACCAAATCCATCACTAGAAGAGACTTGGGGTAATCCTACAACTATATCATGGGTGCTCAAATCCTTTGTAACTAAGATGACCAAACCTTTCATGCCAAATTTGACTTTCAAGATCACCATGAGCCACAAAATAGGATGCTCCTTCTAGATTTTAAAAATCTTTGAAGTGAAAAAGATGAGAGTTATGATCAATATTCCCTTTTGCTATAAGAGAATGGGTATCTTGAAAATATCTTATCTCAAATCATGTTGGAGAGAAGAGAATAGTTTTTCCCTTTCCAGAAGTACAAATATGATAGACGAATAGGATATTGGTGGTAATATCTGGAACATAGAGAACATTTTTTATAGAGCCACCATCAATGGTTATATCCCCTTTTCCTTTGACAGGGATAAAGGAAGACTCACCCACTTATATGCTACAAGTAGAGCTAGAGGATATAGAAGAGAAAGAATTATTTGAAGTAGTCATGTGATGAGTAGCTCCAGAATCTAGGACCCAATAATTAGAGGAAGAATTGGAGGTTTTACCTTAAACATTAAGGGATTTTTCTATTTTATTTTTATTTTATATATTTTGATCCTTCATAGCTACCTCTAGTTGCTGTAATCTTTTCTAGCATTTGTTTGCAGAGCGACCATTCGTTTTACAGTGAGTACAAGTTATGGGAGTCTTTTCCTTCTTTTTGAATTTTTCTTTAGAAGAGGTGGAGGATACTAAGGCTTTTGAAGAAGAGGAAGAAGAATAGATTTCATATCTAGTAAATTTGGTTTCTTCCCTAGTTAATAAATCACAAAATTCTTCTAAAGAAGGCATTTTAAAGGTTGCACCAAGAGCATATTTGGTATATATAAAGGTGGTAACAAAAAATTTAAAAACACCATTTAGCTTAGAAAGGATTAGATAAATGCATTATTCTTCAGTCTTAGTCTTCCCACTACCTTTGTATTGAGTGAGGAATTCTTTGAACTTGGTGAGGAAGTCAAAAATAATACTAAAATCTTCAGGAGACAAATATGTTAGTTCTGCTTCTAGTTGCATTGATCTCATCTGATCTACTTTTCCAAAAAAGGTCTTTAGCTTCTCCCAAATTTCATGAGGAGTTTTACAATCTGTAATGTGAAACCACAAACTTTCATGAACATTAGAGCTAATAATACCCATAGTTTCATGTATTTCCCTTTATGAACAAAGATTTCATATTTTTTCTCAAATTCTAGTTGCTTTTCTTCTAGTAGATGAGTAAGACCTTTTTGAGAGATAAGATTTAAAATTTTAGGTTTCCAAGTGTGAAAGTTATGATGGGTGAGAGTTTCAATTGAATTCATCATTTTAACACAAGAGAAAATTGAAGTTTTACCCAATGTAGCCCATCTTAGAACTCAATTTATTGATTAATGCAATTGATTCAAGGAAAAAATATGAAGCTTTTCAATATCTTTCAACTCAATATACCTGCCCTAACAAGAGGGAAACTATAAGTATAATGAGGTTTTTAATATTGTTTACTTTAGAAATTCCAAATCCTTTTAGTTCCTCACAATACCCGCCCTTACTTGAGGGAACTTGTAAGTATAGAGAAGAATTTGTCAAGGGTTTTAGCTTGATGTGCAATGATATCAACCAATTTTGAATTTGGTTTTCTCAATACTTGCCCTTACGCGAGGGAGACTATAAGTGAGAGATAATCCCAAATAAAATGGATGAATGAAAAATATATGCCAGGCCTTTATACCAAGTGCCTCCAAAAACCTGCCCTTACGTGAGGGAAACTATACGTTTTTAGTGGTATTGATACATGGAACGTAGGCAAAATATTTTGAGAAATAAAAGATTTAGATCTAAATTTTCTTAAAAGTTCTTAAATTTTAACACATCTATAAAAATTTATAATTTTTAATAAATAAAAAATATAATAGAAGTGATTAAAAAAAAGAGGCTTGTGAACTATTTAAGTTAAGAATAACACTTTATATTTTTATGTAGAACTATATGAGTGAAAAATATTATAGTTGAAAAAAATTGTAAGTGCTTTTATTTAAATATTAATTTGAAAAATTAATAAATTTAAAAGGAGATAATATATCAATATTGAATTTGATCTAATTTTTGAGAAAGAAAAAACTATAGAACTTTTTGAAATATAAAAAGTTGTTAGTTATTTTTATTAAATTTTTTTATCTTACCTTAGTAAAAATAAAAAACATAAGAATTTTAATTAGATAAATACACTCATTAAAAAAATTTACTTAAAGGAAGAAAGAGAGCTTTAAGATGAAATTTACAACCCCCTTTTAGAGGCACAAATGTGCAAAAATTTGCACACAAACCCCCGTGAAAAAAATATTTTATTAAAAGATTACAATATGACTATGACTTTTGAAAAGCTCTTTTAAGACAATAAAAAATTCTTTTGAAAAGGGAGTCAAAATATACTTCGAAATCAAAGTTTAATAACCTTTAAAATGAGGAAATAAAAAATTAAACAATGCTTACTACCCCTAAGAGAAGATAGGTGGCAAGAAACCAAGGAAGAGAAGAAATCAATGGAGATGCTGGATTTTAAAGAGATGCGTGCAGGCGGTGAGGGAGAAGAAGACTCCCGATTGAATCAAATAGACTACAAGAAAATTCATGCATTCTATATGTGCGACGTTGGTTCGAACCAGACGGAGTGAAATCCGAGAACTCATTTTTTTGAGGACACCGAGAATCCAAAAAACTGCCACCAAAACTCGAGGATGCCACCTGCGATGAAACCAAGTGATTCAGATAAAATATAAAGGTTATAAAAAAACATTTATCTAGATTACCTATCGAGACGAGAGCTCGAAAGCTACTCAGAGGATCATTCACCAGAGTTAAAAACATTTTTCTTTTAGCAGACATGTAAACCCAAGGATCGAGTTCTATAAGAACTTAAGGAGGTCACCTGCGATGAAACCAAAGGATCCAAAGAAAATATAAAGGTTATAAAAAAACTGTTATACCTCCTATCGAGAGTTCAAAAGCTACTTCATTTACCAGAATAAAAAATGATTTTCTCTTAGCAGATGATGGGCACCAAAAGCTTAGAAGTTGCATAGAGGAACATGCACCAAAATAAAGGGCACTTTTCTATTAACCAATGATAGGCGTCAACCTTCCCTGCAATAGAAGACTGAGAAAAAAATGCTAAACTTTTTAAGATGAATCAAATAGCTATGAACCAGAGACAATCAAAAAATAACAACAAAGAATGTGTGTTTCTTCCACCAGGTTAGGAGAATATAAGGAGTGGCAGAATATGAGCGCCATTGCAGATACACCCAGTTGAGAAGATACTTAGATACATCTGAAGACACCAAGGGTCATGTTGTGGATGGGGTGTCAAGCCTAACGTATCCAAGGAACTAGACTAGAAGTTGTATTAAAACATGCAGATCTGATTATAGCCAAAAAGGGATTTGGAAAGATTAGCTAAATTAAATATGAATCTAATATTTGTGGGTCCAAAAAAAATATGGAGCCAGGAACTTTTAGGCAGTGCCAAAAAATATTTGGGGCCACTAAAAAAGGATGCAACACCAAATTAAAAGATATGGACTATGAATTTTAAAAAAAAGACGTAGCTCCAATACTAATGGGTTACAAAAAATTTAAGAGATACTGAATAAAAAAATGAGGGATTAGAATTTTATTTTGAAAAAACAAAAATTCTCTCAAGCATGAAACAATATCTAAAAAATCAATTCATATATAATGAACAATGAAGATTTTGCTGATTTTTTTTTGGATAAAACTGACTATTGCATAAAATGAAGCAAGTCAGTCAAGAAAAATACAAAACAAATGAACCAAATCCTAGAACCTTCAAAAGAGAATGCTAGAAAAATCTATCCTACTCTGGTACCATGTTAGAATTTCACAATAATAGATATGCAAAGCATTACTGAAAATATGAAGAGAAGAGTGGAATTGATTGATTTATTCCAAGGATAAACTTTGTATAAATAGTAGAGTTGATCATTGAGAGTCGTTGGATTACAACTCATCAGACCTGATGAAGACACCAATGAGATTTCTCCTGACACATGTGGATTACAAAAACTCATCAGACCTGATGAAGAAACCACTGAGAGTTCTCTTGACACATGCAGGAGTGGAAACTCAAGTGTATATCCTAGTGGAACTTAAGAGAATATTCTCTTATTCTAACAAGCAACACCCTCTTTATAATAGGGTATTTATCACCTAAACATGTCTATTAGAATAAGTAATTATTCTCTTAAGTTCTACTAGGACAGACATACTTGAGTTTCCACTCCTCCATGAGTCATGTGAACTCTCAGTATAGTCTAGATCAGATTTGATGAGTTGTTGTAATCCAACGACTCTCAATGATCAACTTTGCTATTTATACAAAGTTGATCCATGGAATAAATCAATCAGTTCTATTTTGTTTCTTCAAATCTTGTAATGCTTTGTAGTTCTACTCTTGGGAAATTCTAACATGGTACCAAAGTAGGGTAGATTCTACTTGGCATTCTCTCTTGAGGGTAGTTTCACAAACTGGTTCACATCTCTTATCCTTTGTTTTTTTTTTAAAAGAGGATTTTTAGATTGCTCATTTTTAAATCTACAAATTTTTTGAGATATTTTGTTAATGGTAATATATAAATAGTTAAACTAGATTAAATTTACCATATTATGTAGAATTCTCATATTTCTTTTCAAATAATATAGATATTTGAAATTTGTTTACCTCTCCTTTTTATTGTTCTCCTTGAATGCCTATTTCAAAATATATATCTCCATCTCTCTTCTCGAACGCAATCTCAAATTTACCCCAATAGCCATCGTTGTGTATCATTTTTTTTAGTGAACGCATACTTGCGTTGGCAACATTATTGCCATCATGGTATACGTTCATTAGTGGAGACTAAGCAAAATAGGCATATCATTTTTTGAATACAATAAAATTATGGTTAATGTTCTGGCTGTTAGATATTATTTTTTGAATCTCTTCAACTATAGATATGCTTTATTTTTGGCATCAATGTTAATGGAAATTTGGTAAAAAATGTCCATTGATATTTAAAAAAAAAATGTGGTGTTTGTGCCTACGTTTTTAAAATTGGTGTCCGAGATTATCTCGCGTAATAGTCGGGTGGAAATTTGGTCAAACCAAATTCCATATTTATTAAAGAGAATGTGGCTTCTTTGCCAACGTCTCTTCCTGGTGCGTGGTGATTAAAGAATAAACAGACATTTCAAAGTTCTTCTCAGTTTTTCAAAATCATATCTTCCCAAACCTTCAGTTTCATAGGAGTTTCTCCTTTTTTATCATCCTTTGGTGCTTCGTAGAGATACTTCATTTTTTTATATATTCATCTGAGTGATTAATAAAAAATATATCTTTGCCTTTGAATACTCTCAAGATTTTTAACAGTGTTCTCTCCTGATATGTGTTGTGAATTATCAAAATTTTATTGAGCATTATAGGTGATTATTTCTTTGCACGATGCCTCACTGGAGCTTCCTCAATCATCGTTGTGCTTTCAATCAACCTCGTGGACCATTTGGTGTCATATTTCACAATTTGGTGAGTCTTCTCTGTGTTAAGTCTTCCGGGAAGCCTTCCCTAAGAATTGCGTCAGTGCCTATCTCTGTGTGTGCCTTAAATAACTTCTAATAAGCCTCGCCCTCTCTTCGTTATGTGGATGCCTTCTTGCATCTTTCGCAGCATAGAGGTGGTAATTTTTTTTATAGATTTTATATATATAAAAAAAATTATTTCATTCACTTCTATTTATCTCCTAACAGAGTGTAGTGATAGAAGAATTGTCCCCTTTCACAGATTTTAAAAATCCTTCAGGCTGCTCGTGGACTTGGAACCATAAGGTATATTATTGTTTATTTTATGTTTTTTCCACTAATCATACTCTAAATACAATGAATTTCGGAGTGTTCCTCAAGCTTTCAAATCTCCTATTCACTGCCCATTGACATAGCATTGGAGAATTCGAAATACGTCGCTAAATCTTGACGTCTCCTGTGACATCATTTAACTCGTAGATCTTCTGGTTCTTTATTTTTTTCTCAGCAAAAAATATATATACATCTACTCTTTGTTTTATAATTGTACCCTCTGTATATCTTCTATATTTTCTTTAAAAGCCTTTTTTAGTGGCCACAAAGAAAAATATAGAGTTGTAATCTCAATAAAATTAAATTTTTTTGGTGGGGGTTCATTGGTGCCTTTTTTGCACCTATAATATCTTAAAAAGGGGGATTATTGTTGTGTCAATATTTGTCTCTTTTATTCATTGTCTCATTACCTTTGTTCTATTTCCTCTTTTCAAAGTTCTTTAAGGGATATTTTAGTGAGGCTATTTTTTTATAAATTAAATTACTTTATAGAAAGATTTTTTCATTAAAGTATTTTTTTATAATAAATTATTTTATCACTCATTAATTTTTATTTCTTATAACATATGAGTAAGATAATTTTTTTTTACCGTTAGAGAATTTTATAAAGGATTTTATTTAATACAAGAAACAATATTCAGTTCTTATAATAACTAGAGCATATACATTAAAATTATTATAATCACCTATATACCACATATTGTACTTCTAAATAACTTATATTTTCCATCACGTAAGGGCGGGTTATTTAAATTTCCAATATAGAGGTCTGGTTGATTATACATTTAAAAGCCTATGTTTCAAGTATCAATTATATTCAATACTTATACTTTTCCTCTCGTAAGGGCGAGTATTTAAGAATAAAGAGATATATAGGCCTAGAAAATTTAACTTTCATTTGCCTAAAATATATATCAAGTCTCCTCATTTACTTATAGTTTCCCTCTTTTAAGTGCGGGTATTTTGAGGAATTTGGTATTTATTTCAGGTTTCTATTAACTTCATTAATATACATTGCCTTCTCAAATTATATAATTGAAGTTAAAGGGGGGAATAATTGGTTCACTTCAAATATTTTGGCAAAATGAATACAATTAATGCTCTCACTCCTTGTAACTATCATACATGGAAACCAAAAATATTAAATCTCATTGCTCAAAAAGGGTTCACACACCTTCTAGAAGAAAAGAAACTTAAATTTGAAAAAGAATATGAATTTGTTCATAAATAGAAAATGTATAAACAATGGGTATTATAGGCATTAATGTAAATGAAAGATTATGGTTTCACATTATGAGTTGTAAAACTCATTATGAAATTTGGGAGAAACTAAAGAACTTATTTGGAAAAGTAGATCAAATAAGGTCAATGCAGCTAGAGGTAAAATTAACAACATTATCTCCTGAAGACTTCAACAATATTGTTGACTGTCTCATCAAAATTAAAGAAGTCCTCACTCAATACATAGGTAGTGGCAAGAATAAAATAGATGAATAATGGATCTATCTAATTCTTTCTAAATTAAATGGTGTATTTCAAATCTTTGCAACCACTTTTATATCTACAAAATATGCTCTTGGAGCAAGTTTTAAAATGCCCTCCTTAGAGTAATTTTGTGATAGGATAACAAGAGAAGGAACCAAACTTGCAAATTATGAGATATATTCCTTTTCCTCAAGATCCTTAGTAGCATCCACCTCCACTAAAGAAAAATTCAAAAATAAAGAAAGGAGTTCCATTACTTATATTCACTACAAAAAGAATGGTCATTTTGTGAACAAATGTTGGAAAAGACTTCAACAACTAGAGGAAGCAAAGGATAAAAATATAGACACTAAGAAGCAGATATAAAAATCCCTAAACATTCAAGGCAAGACCACAATCTTTTCATCTAAATACTGGGTTCTAGATTCAGGAGCAACTCATCACATGACTTCCTAAAATAAATCATTCACTTCAATCTCCTCAAGTTTAACAAGCAGCATAGAAGTTGGTGATTCATACTTTATCCTAGTAAAAGGAAAAGGTGACATATCTATTTATGGTGGTTATATCAATAATGTTCTCTATATTCCAAATATTACAATAAATCTCCTATCTATCTATCATATTTGCACTTATGGAAAGGGGAAAACAATTCTCTTCTCACCAAAAGGAGTTGAGATAAGAAACTTTCAAGATCCCAACTCTCTCATAGCCAAAGGATATATTGATCATAACACTCGCATATTTCACTTCAAAGGATTTAAAAATTCAGAAGGGGCCTCCTGTTTTGTTGCTCATGGAGATCTTGAAAGTAAAATTTTACATGAAAGGTTCAGACATCTCAATTATAACTACCTAAAGAAATTGAACACCCATGAAATGGTAATAGGATTACCTCAAGTCTCTTCTATTGATGGAGTATATCTTGGATGTGCTCTTGTAAAGAAACATCAAGATCCTTTCCACCCTAGTGGTTCTCTAAAGGCTTCATACCCTCTAAAGTTAATCTATAGTGACTTGATGATCTTCCCATAACCTTCTTTTAAAGGAGCAAAATATGTTTTAACCTTCATTGATGATTTTCTAGAAGAACTTGGGTATATTTTATAAAATACAAAAGTGATGTTCTATCCCACTTCAAAATCTTCAAAACCTTAGTTGAAAATCAAGCCTCTTGCAAAATCAAGCAAATTCGTACGAATAATGGGGGGAATACTTTAGTAATGAGTTCTCAAGTTTTCTATCAAGTCATGGAATAATTCATCAATATTTTGTCTCCCATAATCCTCAGTAAAATGGTATTGTAGAGAGGAAAAATAGAACTTTAAATAAAATGGCAAACTGTATGCTCCACTCAAGAGATCTTCCAAAAAAAATTTGGGCCGAAGCAATCAACTATGTAAACTATATTCAAAACTAAACTCCTCACAAAGATCTTGGCCATTTAACTCCCGAGGAAGCATGGACTGGCTCAAAATCTGATATTTCCTTCTTCAAAAAATTTGGGTGTACTGCTTAGGCACATTGTTAGAATAAGTAATTATTCTCTTAAGTTCTACTAAGATAGATTTACTTGAGTTTCCACTCCTTCACGAGTTAGGTGAACTCTCAGTTGTAGTCTACATCAGATTTAATGAGTTATTGTAATCCAATGACTCTCAATGATCAAATTTGTTATTTATACAAAGTTGATCCATGGAATAATCAATCAGTTCTATTTTGTTTCTTCAAATCTTGTAATGCTTTGTATTTCTACTCTTAGGAAATTCTAACAAGTTACCAGAGTAGGATAGATTCTGCTAGGTATTCTCTCTTGAAGGCAGCCTCTTGAACTGGTTCTTACTGTCTTATCTTTAGTTTAATAAAAAAAATAAAGAGGTTTTATATCTATTGTAGATTGTTTTTTATATCTGAAATTTTTTTGAGGAATTTGCTTATGGTAATATCTAGATAAATATTGTTTTACCTTGTTATGAAAATACTCTCCTCATTTTTTTTGCAATTTTATATGTCCTCCTCGAATGCCTATGTTTTAAAAAAATATTTCTCCACCTTGAACGTAGATCGCTTCGGTTCCATTTAGCCATCACTATGTATCACTAAAAAGTGGAGACTAAAGATTCATAGGCATTAATATTTTGGTGGGCAATATAATTTTTTTTAATTGAAGTTTGGATTTCGTTATATCTTTTTCATATATTTAATTAAGGGAAGCAATGCTCCTCGCGTCAAAATATAATGGACTTTTGGTCTAACTTTGAATAGACCAAAGTTCGTTTATTTTTTATAAACATGGATTTTGGCCATCACTTATATTGGCACACATAGAGACTATGTCTCATAAAATGAGTATTTTCCTAATTAAATATCAATCATTCAAATATATTCTGATTTCCAAATCTTCATTTAACTCGAACTTCTTCCATTTTTTTTGTCCTTCGGTGATTAGGATGAACTTTAGTTATCTTTATATAATCATCTTAACAATATTTGAATAATATTATTCTCTTGTTTTGAATAGTGTTTGTTTGTTTTAGCATTATACTGATGATTTTTTAGTGGTGCCTATCATCTTTTGTCCTTTGAGGATCTCTGCAAGTGTGCCATAGATGGATATTGAATAGAACTCATTTCATGATTTGTGTTAGGTTTTTTTTGATATATAATGTATTATGATTTTAAGGAATATCTCTGTGTGTGTGGCATCATTGCCTTCCTCTTGTATTCTGGGAATTCTCTCTTCTCACCACCTTCTCTGCTACTTTGGGTGACTTCCCTACGTTTCGCATACACAACCACAAGTGACTCTTTTCTAAAACAAATATTGTAACATCCTCATTCCTGAGAGTCTCTATAGTGTGTGCCTTTTTACCATCTTCTAGGACTCTTATCTTCTCAACGCCTTCTCTACGTACTACGTCGTCTTCCCTATGTATCACAATTGCAACAAGAGGTGGTAATAAATTATTTAAATTTTTATAAAGTTCACTTCCTTTATTAACCTTTCAGGTGCAGTGATAATAAGAAAACCTTTAAAAGTTTACATTTTTCGGAGCTCCAATCCCGCTTATCATGGATGTCGACCCTTCAGGTATTGTTATAATATTTAATTTTTCTGCCCTTCTCAACTCTCAGTACAATGAATCTTAGCCTTTCAAAGCTCCTTCCTCACTACCCATTGGTGTCACATGTTCATTGAAAGATGCAACATCAATGTTTCTTCGCTGCCTCTTGTCCTCTATCTAACGTCAATTAAATTTTAGCTCAGATCTGCTAAGTTTTTTAAGATAAAAATATACATTTGATATTTGTTTAAAATTGTAGCCTTCAAAAGCTTCTATCCTTTTCTTTCCGACCTCTCCTTGGACAGAATATATAAAGGACAATTTTAATCTCTATAATATAATTTTTTTGGGGGTTTTATAGGTTCCCTTTTGCACCTATCATAGCATCAAGGGGGGGTGTTATTGCATCAATTTTTACCTCTTTTATTTTTGCCTCATTACCTTTGTTATAAGTCATTTGTTTATAAATATTGGTAATGAAATATAAGTGAGGATAATTGATTTCAAATTACATTCCTTGATACATTAAAGATCTTAAATAAAAAATATTTAATTCTTTCTTTAATTCCTTCTTAAAGCAAATCTCTATATTAAACAACTTACTTTGTTCTAATTAATTTGCTTTCCAAAGTTATTTAATATTATATAGATATTTATTTAATGGATGAAATTAAGGATATCATTAATATATTATTTCATTATTTCCTTTCTTGCAATAGATCTCTGTATTTTTTTTTTTTTTTGGAAAACATCCCAAAAGGGATGCCACTTTTGGGTAAGACCCAAGGAGGCAGGGGTATCCATTCCGTAAAAAATGCCCAAGACTCGGACCTAGCCTACCACCTTTGACATACTCAAGGAGCAAACAAACACACAAAACCAATTTAAAAATAAGTAAATAAATAAGTAAATAACAACAAAAATAATAAAATAAAATAAAAAACATGCTCCTTGAGTGTGTCAAAAACAAAAGCACAACCAAACACACACAATAAGATAAAATAAACCACAACATAAACCACATATAAAAACACAAGAACCACATAACAAAACACAAACAAGACAAAAACAACAAAACACTACAAAGACATAACCCAAAAAAACATGAAAAATAAACACAACCAAAACCTAAAAAATAAAAATAAAAATAAAAATAAAAAACAACCAACATCAGACAATAAACAAAAACAAAAAACATAGAAAACACTCACACATAAAAACACGAACTAACACAAACAAAGAGAAACCCAAGAACAAGAACGAAACAAACACAAGAACAATAACAAAAAAACATATAAAAAAAAACACAAAACAACAAAAAACAACACAAAGAACACAAAAACAAAATAAAACAAAAGAACCCACCCACCTTAAAAAACTAAAAATAAAAAAAATAATAAATAATAAAATAAATAAAAAATAAAATAAAATAAAATGAACATAACAATGACCTATCTAGACCAAAAGACTATTAAGGCAAGAATCAACAGAAGAAATAAAATAAACAATAGAATGAGCTAGGGAACTAAAAAAAATTGAATGAACCAAAGAGAAGCAAAAAAAAGAAGAAGAAGAAACTAGGTACCTTCAGAACTGGAGCCATCCAAAGAAATGATAGAAAGAAGAGCTTCCCTAATTTGAGAAGCCCACCATCTAGGAGGGTGGCCATAACAAGTAAGATCACCTTTGTCCAAAGCCCAATTAGCTAAAGCATCAACACTCTTGTTTTTATCTCTGACCACATGATTGTAATCAACTTTCAAAAATCCCATCTGGATTAATTGAATCTTCTCAATAATTCCTTTTATTCTCTAATCCACCTTATGATTCCTAGAATGAGTCTTCAAGAGATTAATCATAAGTTGAGAGTCAGACTCAACTAACATATTTTCCCATCCAACCTTAGTAGCCTCCTAAAGGCCTCTGAGGATACCATACCCCTCAGCAAGGTTATTGGAAAGAATACCCAAATTCTTAGCAAAAGTAAAAACCAGGGAGCCATATGAAAGTCTACCAATTTCTCCCACACTGGCTTTTCTAGGGTTCCCTCTAGAGTCTCCATCAGTATTGAATTTTCCAAAATCCTTAGGAGGAGGTTGCCAATTTCTTGTCCTACCCATATTACTAATACTCGCATTCCCTTTAAGTTTGTTGCCCTTAGAAGATTTAATCTTCAATATTTGCATCACTTGATCCCATCTTTGGTTGGATTTTTGGGGGTGATTAAGGAGTTGATGGAATGATTCAACTAAGTTGGATATGGTATTTTTCCAAATATAGTGAATATCCTTCCTATCTTGATTAAAAATTTGGTTGTTCCTTTCATTCCAAATATTCCAAAGAAGAATGATAGAACCCATCCAAACTAATTGCCTAATAAAATTATCAACACCCTCTTTATTAGGCCAGTCCCTCCAAAGTTGTTCAAAAGTAAAAAAATTGGACCACTGTAAGCCAAGTAAAGTGGCCATTCTCCTCCATAGCTCAGAGGCTAAATTACACTCAATAAAAATATGGTTGATATTTTCTACATTCTCTTCACACATTTCACATCTAAAAGGGCCATGAAAACCACGCTTCATAAGTTGCTCACCAATAAGCACCCTACGATGCAATAAAAGACAATTAAAGAACCTCACCTTAGGCCAGAGCTTTTGAGCCCAAAATCAATAAAATATGTCAGAAGAATGG
The DNA here is from genome assembly GCA_028583015.1 of Wollemia nobilis. Lineage (NCBI taxonomy): Eukaryota > Viridiplantae > Streptophyta > Pinopsida > Araucariales > Araucariaceae > Wollemia > Wollemia nobilis. The sequence continues at coordinate 786,507 of JAQPPZ010001029.1, read as the reverse complement.
TTGGGATTATTATGGCATAAGGTCAAATAACCTTGAGCAACTGAATACTTACCCTTAGTAGTGTTGTTCCATCCAAAACAATATTTTTCATGGGACCAAGAGAGGGATCTCATATGAAGGATACCTTGGATATCTTGTCTTTGCCTTTCTAGGATTTTAATAGGCCAGTCCTCAATAGGGATCCAATATCTACCAACCTTTGAATTACCAGTATGGTACCGATAGTAATTAGCCACCTTTATCCAATTAGCTCAGTGAAGCTCCTCCATCCAAGGCCTCCAATCAGGAAACTGAGTTAAAAGAGGCTTGTGACCAGCCCAAGAATCTGTCCAAAAATTTACCTATTGACAATTATGAATGATACAAAATAATTTTTTCTTTATCAAATCCTCACCAGTATTAAGAACTACTAAAATAGGAGAACCTTTGGTAGGAAGTTGATAGCGAACAAGGTCTTCAGGAATTTTGTTCTTAGCATATTTAGCACAAAGATTATTGGCCCAAAGAGCATTGGGGTTATGCAACATCCTCAAATATAATTTAGCAGCTAAAGCTTTGTTGTTATTAATAGAAGATCAGAATCCTAACCCCCCTTCACTCTTAGGAAGACATAAAGTATCCCATTTCACCAAGGCCCATTTTATTTTCTCCTTAGTACCACTCCAAAGGAAATGATGACTGACTTGATCCAACTCTCGAAGAACAGCCTTTGGGATATTCAAAATAGAAGAAACATAAATAGGAATATCTTGAAGGACTGATTTTACCAAGGTGATTCTACCCCCAGAAGAAAGCCACATGTTGGTCCACTTTTTGATTTTCTTCTTGACTTTGTCCAACAATAAATTCCAATCTTTATTTTTTTGCCTTTGAATATTTATGGGAATACCTAAATAAGTGATTGGAAGGGAGGTATTCTTATATCTTAATTTATCCAAGACCATGGATTCCTGTCTAGCATAGCAGTGAAATAAAATAACTTTAGATTTGTCTTCATTGATCAACTGCCCAGTAGCCTTAGAAAAATAGCTAATGATTTGCTTAAAATTAGAAGCTTCATTAACTGTAGCTTTACCTAAAAGATTAGAGTCATCCAAAAATTGAAGATGAGAGATAGGTCTAGCTCCATGAGCAATGGTAACTCCCTCAAGGGTATTTTTTTCCCTCATTTTGGTTATAGTCCTACCCAAGCATTCAACAAGAATGATGAATAAATAAGGGGATAGCGGGTCACCTTGCCTAATACCTCTAGAAGCTAGGAATGACTGAGAAAGTCTGTCATTGATAAGAACTAAGTAGGAAACTGAAGAGATACATCCCATAATCCAATACATCCAATCCTTAGAGAAACCAAATTGCCTCAAAACTTTGATAAGGAAGTGCCAATCCACTCTGTCATAAGCTTTGGATATGTCTAACCGAATGAACATGGAAGGAGATTTTGGCATATCCATGGAATGGATGGCTTCCTGAGCAAGAACTATCTCATCTACTATTTGATGTCCTTACACATAACCCCCTTGCTCTGGGAAAATAATCTTATGCAAAAGAGGCTTCAACTTTTTTGCCATGATTTTAGTAATGATTTTGAGAAGAACATTACATAAAGCAATAGGTCTAAAAGCTGAGATATGATCAACCTCTTGAGCTTTTGGAACAAGAGTAATATAAGTTTTATTGATAACCTTCAATTTTTTTTTGGCTTTGTTGGCTTCTTCCACCACCTCTAATAAATCAACATGAAGGATATCCCAGAACTCTTGGTAGAACTCAATGGGAAAACCATCAGGACCTGGGGTTTTCCCTTTTTGCATTTTAAAAACTACTTGTTGAAGCTCATTGATAGTAACAAGAGCAGTAAAAATAGAGTTCTCCTCAGAAGTGATAAGATAAGGGATTGCTTGAAGAACATTTTTTTGTGAAGCTGAGTCAAGAGGAGTAGTAGCAAAAATATTGGAAAAGTACTCAACAACAATAGAGTTCATGCCATCCCAAGTATAAAAAACATCTCCAGAATCTGATTTTAAGGAAGAAATAAAGTTGTGAGATCTTCGAGCTAGAAGATATTTGTGGAAGAAATTTGTGTTTCGATCTCCTTATTTGAGCCATTGAATTCTAGATTTTTGCTTCCATAAGATTTCTTCTCTTTTTTCCCATTCCTCTAACTGAGTTATGAGTTTAATTTCATCTGCACTTCTCTTCTTTGTGAGACCATCTAAATGGATTTTCTTATTCAAATTTTTGAGATGAGCAATAACTTCATGTTTTTTTTATGAACATCCCCAAACTCTTTCCTATTCCAAGTCTTGATTTTGGATTTAATGTATTGCAGTCTTTTGGCAAAACAGAACATCTTAGTCCCATGCCTAGGTTTACCTTCCTTCCACAATTGTTTCACATGAGGTCTAAAGGAAATGTCTCTAAGCCACATTAATTGAAAATAAAAAGGAGAGAAACTCACATTGGTTTTCCACATTTCCACCATGACTTGCCAATGATCCAAACCAGCATTATTAAGAGTCTTCACTTTAGGAATGTGACCATGGATTAAGAAAATTTTAGAGAGCAAAAACCTATCCAATCTCTCCATTATATAAGTTAAGACTTGCCTTCTGTTAGACCAATCCATAAGGCCATTCTGAATCCCAATAGATCTCTATATTAATGAACATATTTTGATTAATTTTTTACAAAGAGTTTCTTAATTTATATAATTTTTTTTTTGATAAAGGAATTTAAGTGAGGACATCTCTTTAATTAACCCTTGTTAATCTGTTTTATTCTCAATTCATTATTCCTTTCTTAAAAAATCCTAAAGAGCAAATATATTAAATCAACTATGCACCTATATTGGAAATTCTAAATAACTTATAGTTTCCCTCACGTAAGGGCGGGTTATTAAGATAACCAATATAGGAGTTTGGATGATTAAAAGCCTATGTTCCAAGTATAAAATCTACTCAATACTTATAGTTTCCCTCTCGTAAGGACGGGTATTTGAGGAGAAAATATATATAAGCCTAGCATATTTTTTCTCATTAGTCTAAGATTAATATCAAATCTCCTCAAAATTACTTATAGTTTCCCTCTTGTTAGGGTGGGTATTTTGAGATATTTGGTTTTTCTTAAAGGCTTCTATTTACTAATATCTATTGCATTCTCTAAATTAAAGTTAAAGGGGGTAATTTTGGGTTCACTTCAATTTTCTTTGGGAAAATGAATTCAATGAATATAATTGATCCTTTCACTCCTCGTAACTACCATACATGGAAACCCAAAATATTAAATCTCATTTCTCAAAAAGGGCTCACACACCTATTAGAAGAAAAGCAACCTGAGTTTGAAAAAGAATATGAAAAATTTGTTCATAAAGGGAAGATGTATTAAACAATGGGTATTATAAGATCTAATATAAATGAAAGCTTATGGTTTCATGTTACAGATTGTAAAACTCCTTATGAAAGTTGGGAGAAACTAAAGAACTTGTTTGGAAAAGTAGATGAAATCAGATCAATGCAGCTAGAAGCAGAATTAACAACATTATCTCCTGAAGACTTCAGAGATATTGTTGATTTTCTCACCAAATTCAAAGAAGTCCTCACTCAATACAAAGGCAGTGGGAAGAATAAAACTGAAGAAGAATGCATTTATCTAATTCTTTCTAAACTAAATTGTGTATTTCAAATCTTTGCAACCACATTTCTATCTACAAAAGATGCTCTTGGTGCAACTTTTAAAATGTCCTCCTTAGAATAATTTTGTGATAGAATAACTAGGGAAGAAACAAAGTTACAAAATATGAGATCTCTTCCTCTTCCTCAAAATCCTTAGTAGCCTCCACCTCTACTAAATAAAAATCAAAAAGAAAGAAAGGAATCCCATAACTTGTAATCACTGCAAAAATAATGGTCATTATGCAAACAAATGCTGGAAAAAATTACAACTAGAGGCAGCTATGAAGGATTAAAATATAGACAATAAAAAGTAGATAGGAAAATCCCTAAATATTCAATAGAAGACCATCAATACTTCATCTAATTACTGGGTCCTAGATTCTAGAGCAACTCATCACGTGACTGCTTTAGATGAGTCATTCTCTTCTATCTCCTCAAGTTCAACATGTAGCATAGAAGTTGTCGACTCTTCCTTTATCCCAGTCAAAGGAAAGGTGATGGTGGCTCTATCAATAATGTTCTCTATGTTCCAAACATTGCAACAAATCTCCTCTCTATCTATCATATTTGTACTTCTAGAAAGGGGAAAACTATTCTCTTCTCTCCAACAGGAGTTGAGATAAGATACTTTCAATATCTTCACTCTCTTATAGCCAAAGGAGATATTGATCATAAAACTCACCTATTTCACTTCAAAGGATTCAAAAATCTAGAAGGGACCTTCTATTTTGTGGCTCATGTAGATCTTGAAAGTAAAATTTGGCATGAAAGGTTTGGTCATCTCAGTTATAACTACCTAAAGGAATTGAACACCCATGAAATGGTAACAGGTTTACCTCAAGTCTCTTCTATTGATGGAGTATGTCATGGATGTGCTCTTGGAAAGCAACATCAAGATCATTTCCACCCAGGTGGTTCTCTAAAAGCCTCATCCCCTCTAGATTTAATCCATAGTGACTTGATGTTTTTTCTAGAGCCTTCTTTCAAAGGAGAAAAATATGCTCTAACCTTCATTGATGAATTTTCCAGAAGAAATTGGGTCTACTTCCTAAAATACAAAAGTTATGTTCTATCCCACCTCAAAATATTCAAAGCCTTAGTTGAAAATTAGGCCTCTTGCAACATCAAGCAAATTTGCAAAGATAATGGGGGGAATACTGTAGTAATGTGTTCTAAATATTTCTATCAAGTCATGGCATCATTCATCAACATTTTATATCCCATAATACGAAAAAAAATGGCATTATAGAGAGGAAAAACCAAACATTGAAGGAAATGGCAAACTGTATGCTCCATTCAAGAGATCTTCTAAACGTTTTTTGGGTAGAAACTATTAACTATGTAAACTATATTCAAAACCGCATACCTCATAAAGCTCTTGACCATTTAACTCATGAAGAAGCATGGACTGGCTCAAAACTGGATGTCTCCTTATTCAAGATTTTTGGGTGTATTTCTTGGGCACACATCCCAAAGAAGAAAAGGAAGGCTATAGATAAGAAAAGCAAAAAGCTCATTATTGGTTGTTATTGTGAGGAAATTAAAGCATATAGGCTCATTGATCCCACAAAAAATGAGGTCTTTTTCATAGGAATGTCCAATTTGATGAAACATTCCCTCAAAAATATCATCAACCATCCTCTTCCTCTATTGAGCCTTCTCCTATAGTAGAACCTCAATATAATGAAGAAACAACTTTAGATATTAATTTAGAGATTGATGATCAATATGAGGAACCTATAACTCCAACTCAAAGTCTTTCCACTCCTTCTACTCCTTCCACTATGCCAAATTGGGCCCGCACCATTGTTAAAGAAGCTACTCATTACATCCAAAATCTTCCATAATCCAGATTAACCAACTCCATAGGCACTTGTCTTGTCTATCAGTCTATTTCCTCTGATCCTCAATCCTTCAAAGAAGCAACTGGTATTAAAGAATAGGATGATGCCATGGAAAATGAATTCTCTTCCTTAATCAAAAACAAAAATTAGGATTTAGTTCTCCTACCTAAAATAAGGAAAAGTTCATTGTAAATGGATTTACAAAACAAAATATGGGCCTAATGGAGAAATTTACAAACACAAAGCTCACTTAGTAGCCAAAGGTTTCTCTCAAATTGAAGGAATTAATTATGTTGAAACCTTTACACCAGTTACCAAAATAGATTCTGTTAGACTGGTTCTTGCTCTGGCTGCTTCCCAAAAGTGGCTTGTCTTTCAAATAGATGTAAAAAGTGCTTTCTTACATAGGGACTTAAAGGAAGACATATTCGTTGAACAACCTACTAGTTTCACTAAAGACTCCTCTCTTGTTTGTAGGCTAAAGAAGTCTCTCTATGGCCTCAAAAAAAGCTCCTAGATATTTGTATGAAAAAATGGACTCCTTCCTTCTTTCCTCAATTTTTTATCATTGTGAGTCTGATAACATAGCCTACATTTGGAGAGATGAAGGAAAAATCACCATACTTGTTCTATTTGTTGATGATCTACTACTCACTGGTAGTGACTTCGCTCACATTTAGACTATAAAAGACTCCCTCTCTGAAAAATTTGATATGGTTGATCTAGGTCTACCTCATTACTTTCTTGGGATCCAAATAAATCAAACATATGTAGGAATTTCATTGTGTCAGCAAAAATACACTCTAGATCTTCTTTAAAGGTTTAAAATTGACAAATTGCAAACCTTCTCCTACACCTTTTTAGTCTGGAGTCAATCTAAGTACTTGCTACATATCCCCTATATGTGATGCAACTCTATACCATCATATTATAGGGATTCTATTATAACTTACTCATACTCATCCAGATATCTCATATGTTTTTGGCTTAATTTCAATATTCTCACATCAACCTCATTTCAATCATTGGCAAGTTGCAAAAAGAATCCTCCGCTACTTGCAAGGAACTACTCACTTTGGGCTCTTATATGAGGGAAAACCCATGGATATCATTGGCTACATGGATTCATATTGGGCAGGCTCAGTAGAAGACAAATGTTCAACTTATGGCTATGTCTTTTATCTTGGTTCTTCATCAATTTCTTGGTTATACAAAAAACAACAAACAATGGTCTTATCATCTACAGAGGCAGAATACAGGGCAATAGTTTTAGCAAGTCAGGAAGCTCTTTGGCTTCGTCATATTCTAAGAGAATTTGGTTTTTCCCATGACAAACCTATTACTCTTTGGTGTGACAATCAGAGCATAATTCATATTGCATGCAATCCAATTGAGCATCAGTGCACCAAGCACATTGAGATACACGTGCACTTCATTCAACAGTATATTCAGAATAGGGACATATACTTGGACTATATTCCAACTAAAAATCAAGTTGCAGACATCTTCACCAAGTGATTTCCTTCTCCACGTTACATATAGTTGTGAGAGAAACTTGGAGTATTATAGCTACATTGAAACATAGGTCTTTCACCTCTCCTTTTATTATTGTATTCTTTGGAGGATGGTTTTTTCCCATGTGGTTTTTTTATCATCTCTCCCTTACATATTATACATGAGTACCTCATCAGGCCATGTTTTTGGGACTCATTTTTTTTGTTATTAAGGACAATCTTCACCATCCAAAGACATGCCTCTTTATTTCATAGCAGATGGTTTTCCTAGGTGGTTTTTTCACCGTCTCTCATATATATTGTAAATGAGTACCTCATCAAGCCATGTTACTGGGACTCGCCTTTTTTTTGTATTAAGAGGAAAATCTTTGCAAACCGAAGACATCCCTCTTAATTTTTTCTTTTTTGATAGATGGTTTTTCCCATGGGGTTTTTACCATCTCTTCAGAAAAGAAACAATTGTACATGAGTACCTCATTAGGCTTTGTTGTCGGGACTCATTTGCACAATACTCCCCTAGTATAATTTAAGGGCGGGTGTTAGAATAAGTAATTATTCTCTTAAGTTCTACTAGGATAGACTTACTTGAGTTTCCACTCCTTCATGAGTCAGGTGAACTCTTAGTTATAGCTATATCAGATTTGATGAGTTGTTGTAATCCAATGGCTTTCAATGATCAACTTTGTTATTTATACAAAGTTGTTAGAATAAGTGAATATTCTCTTAAGTTTCACTAGGATACACACTTGAGTTTCCACTCCTCCATATGTTAGGAGAACTCTCAGTGGTGTCTTCATAAGGTTTTATGAGTTGTTGTAATCCAACGACTCTCAATGATCAACTCTGCTATTTATACAGAGTTGATCCTAGAGATAAATCAATAAATTCCACTCTTCTCTTCATCTTTTGTGTAATACTTTGCATATCTATTATTGTGAAATTCTAACATGGTATCAGAGCAGGATAGATTTTGCTAGTATTCTCTCTTGAATGTTCTAGGATTTGATTCATTTACTTTGGATAATTTTTTTTTTGGCTATCTAACTTCAAAGTTTGCATTAGTCTTCTTTTATCCATTGTTAATTTTTTCACTCTTTCAGCATATTTATTTTTATATATGTTGCATATTATTTCATATCTATATTGAGTTCGTGCTTGAAGAAATTTTTTAAGAAAATATAGCTATTTCCTTTCTTTAAAACACGTGGTTTACCCTGTGTAAAGGCACTTTTCTCACCTTTTTTTTAAAAGGAAAATAGCCTCTTTATTTTCTTTATTTATTTTTTTCTCAACGTATTCATGTTATTCTAACACTTAGAGGCCCACATTTCTAGTTATATCCCTTTTTTATGCTTATCTTGGATTAACTCCAAGTGTTTTCTTAGAGATTTTTTTTTAGTTTCTTTTATTCGATCGTGGAGGAAATAAAATCCCTCACTCATTATTATTAAAATCAAATATCTCTGGCACTCTCGACGTTGGAACTTAAAGTTCTATGGCACTCTAAATTATTATTAAATTTATAATATCGATGTTAGAGAGGGCCTGGCACTCTCGTTGGTGCTATTATTAATTAACATTGAGTTACGGGTTTGTGGTGGATTAATAAGAGTTCTTGGTTCCGTTACTACTTGGACCTCTAACAATCTCTCTGGCACACTCAACGTTGAATTTAGACATCTCCCATTTTCCCGTCTGGTTCACTATTCCTCTTGGAGTCATTTTCCACCAGTGCTCTCTCTCTCAGTCAGTATTTATATCAATCTCCCTACAGTTCATTTCAAAATATTATTTCTTTATGATTATTTTTGTTGTCTAAAGTGAATGTGAAATTGTGCTCCTTCCTTTTAGTCATATTAAGTAGTATCGCTCTTCGTCCAGGAAGCGCTCTAACTTCTGCCCATACGACGCTTTAGGAAGAGGCATATCATTTTAACGCATTCTGCAGGTCTCTTGGTTTTAACGCAGGCAATGACACATTTATTTGAAATATTTCACTGCTTTCATATGGTTTCCAAAATGTTTTCTTTATTTTGAAAACGCTTATTGAAAATTGCTTTAAATCATCATTTTTCTATTTTATCTAACGATTTCTGCAGCGTTACATGTTTTGAGAGCTAAGTATTTATCGTTATCTCTTTCACCGGTGTAACACCATAGTGACCTCTTTCTCGAAGGTTTCCTCTCTCCACGTTCCCTGGTTTTGCTTTCCGCCACTTGTTGTTTTAGGCCGAAAGTTTGTAAATTTTTATTTTCGCATTTCCTTTTGTTAGCATTTGATTCCTTCGAATCATGGTGTTTCAAAGTTCCTTTGTCTACGTTTTTTGGAAGGCCTCAAATTAATTATTGTGGCTCTCCATAAAAATGGCAGATGACACATATTGTAAATTTTTAGTAAAAGTTTTTTTTTTGGAAGGGGTAAGTGCATTTTTTGCACTCAATTGATCCATAATTTAAGGGGGGGTGTACTTTATTTTGTCTATCTTCATCTATGCCTTTTCTTTATTTCAAGTAAATTTATGAGGTTATATTTTTTTAAAATTTCATAGAGAAAATCACATTAAATCCTTAAAATTGCTTTATAAAAAAATGGGGGGCCTATCTTTAAATTATTGCTATATTTGTCTTTTATTTTATTTAATATACACTTTAAAATTTCTCAAGTTTACTATTAAATTCAAAACATTTAAGAGGCCCATCTATTTTATACAAACAATTTTCTCTTTGGCAATTATACATTATATTTGTTCTTTATAACCTTGTTTATTTCATAGATAAGATTATTTTTTAAAAGAAAATTTTGTTTCTCCCATCATTTCCTTTTAAGTGTTTTTAAAAAAAAAATCATTAATTTAAATTTACAAGATTTCAAATCATTAATTCCTTCTTTTTTCAAATATCTTTTGCCTACGTTCCATGTATCAGTACCTATAAAAACTTATAGTTTCCCTCTCGTAAGGGCGAGTTTTTTGAGGCAATTGGTATAAAGGCTTGGCAAATATTTTTCTATAATTCGTTTCTTTGGGTATCTCTCTAAATTATAGTTTCCCTCTCGTAAGGGAAAGTTTTTGAAAAAATACCAAATACACTAATTGTTTCCCGACATATCAAGCCAACACCCTTCTAAATTCTTCTCTCTACTTACATTCTCCCTCAAGTAAGGGCGGGTATTGTGAAGAATAAAAGGATTTGGCTCTCTCAAAGAAAACAATATTAAAAACTCATTATACTTATAGTTTCCCTCTCGTTAGGGTGGGTATTTTGAGTAATATATATTGAAAAGCTTCATATATTTTCTTTTTTCCTTTTCCATTAATAAATTGTTTGAAATTCAAGGGGGGATATATTGGTTAATAATAAAACTTCAATCCTTTTAAAAGATGAATTCAATTGAACCTCTCACCCCTCATAACTTTCACACTTGGAAACCTAAAATTTTAAATCTTATCTCTCAAAAAGGTCTTACTCATTTGTTAGAAGAAAAGCAACCAGGATTTGATAAATAATATGAAATCTTTGTTCATAAAGGAAAAATTCATGAAACTACGGGTATTATTAGCTCTAATGTTCATGAAAGTTTGTGGTTTCATATTACATATTACAAAACTCCTTATGAAATTTTATGGTTTCATATTACAGATTACAAAAATCCTTATGAAAGTTGGGAGAAATTGAAGACTCTATTTGTGAAAGTAGATCAGATGAGATCAATGTAATTAGAAGCTAAACTCACATCTCTATCTCCTGAAGATTTTAGTAGTATTATTTACTTCCTCGCTAAGTTCAAAGAAGTCCTCACTCAATACAAAGGCAGTGGGAAGACTAAGACAGAAGAAGAATGCATTTATCTAATCCTTTCTAAGCTAAATGGTGTTTTTCAAATTTTTGCAACCACCTTCATATCTACTAAAGATGTTATTGGTGCAACCTTTAAAATGCCCTCTTTAGAATAATTTTGTGATAGATTAACTAGGGATGAAACCAAACTTGCTAGATATGAAATCTCTTCTTCTTCTTCAAAAGCCTTAGTAGCCTCCACCTCCTCTAATAAAAAATTCAAAAAGAAGAAAAAGACTCCCATTACCTGTACTCACTATAAAAAGAATGGTCACTCTGCTAAAAAATATTGGAAAATATTACAACTAGAGGCAGCTATAAAGGATCAAAATATAGAAAATAATAAGCAAATAGGAAAATCCCTTAATGTTCAAGGAAAAACATCCAATGCTTCCTCTAATTACTAGGTCCTAGATTCTGGAGCAACTCATCACATGTCTGCTTTAGACAAGTCTTTCTCTTCTATATCCTCTAGCTCTACTCATAGCATAGAAGTAGGGGAATATTCATTCATACCTGTCAAATGGAAAGGGGATATAACCATTGATGGTGGCTCTATAAACAATGTTCTCTATGTTCCAGACATTACCACCAATCTCCTATCCATTTATCAAATTTATACTTTTGGAAATGGGAAAATTGTTCTCTTCTCCTTAGCAGGAGTTGAGATAAGATATTTTCAACTCCCTCATTCTCTTGTAGCTAAAGGGAATATTGATCGTAAATCTCATCTTTTCCACTTCAAAGGCTTTTAAAATCCAGAAGGAGCCTCCTATTTTGTGGCTCATAGTAATCTTGAAAGTCAAATTTGGCATGAAAGGTTTGGTCATCTTAATTGTAACTACCTAAAGGATTTGTGCACCCATAATATGGTTAAAGGATTACCCCAAGTCTCTTCCAGTGATGGGGTTTGTCCTGGATGTGCTCTTGGAAAGCAACATCAAGATCCTTTCCACCCAAGTAGTTCTCTAAAAATCTCATCTCCTCTAGATTTAATCCATAGTGACTTAATGACCTTTCCTAAAACATCTTTCAAAGGAGCAAAGTATGCTCTTACATTTATTGATGATTTTTCTAGAAGGTCCTAGGTCTACTTCCTCAAATATAAAAATGATGTGTTATCCCACTTTAAAGTATTTAAAGCCTTAGTTGAAAATCAGGCTTCTTGCAAAATCAAGAAGATTCATACTAATAATGGGGGGAATACTGCAATAATGAGTTCTCCATATTTCTTTCTAATCATGGTATAATACATAAAAATTTTGTCTCCCATAATCCTCAACAAAATGGTATTGCAGAAAGGAGAAACCTGACTTTAAAAGAGATGGCTAATTGTATGCTCCATTCAAGAGATCTTCCAAAAGTTTTTTGGGCAGAGGCTATTAACTATGCAAATTATATTCAAAATCGCACATCTCATAAATATTTTGACCAAATAACCCCTGAAGAAGCATGCTCTGGCTCACATCCCAAAGAAGAAAAGGAAGGCTCTTGATAAGAAAAGTAGAAAGCTCATCTTTGTTGGTTATTGTGAAGAAATGAAAGTATACAGGCTTCTTGATCCCTCAACTCATGAGGTATTCTTTCATAGGAATGTCCAATATGATGAAACATTCCCTAAAAAAGATCCTCCAAAGGCCTCTTCCTCCATTGAGCCTTCTCCTATAGTAGAATCTCAATATTATGAAGAGCCAACCCTTGAAGTTAATTTGGTTATTGATAATCAATATGAAGAACTTGTAACTCCTTCTCAATGTCTTTCAACTCCTTCAACTCCTTCTTCTATGCCAAAATGGGCTCGCACCATTGTTAAAGAAGCTACTCCCTACATTCAAAATATTCCTTCAAACAGATCATCCAACCCCATAGGTACTAGTCTTGTATGTCAATCCATTTCCTCTGATACTCAATCCTTCAAAGAAGCCTCGGGTATAAAATAATGGGAAGATGCCATGGATAATGATTTTTTTTCCTTGATCAACAATGATAATTGGGATTTAGTTCCCTTACATAAGGGAAGAAAATTAGTTCGTTGTAAATGGATATTCAAAACCAAATATGGGCCTAATGGAGAAATAGATAAACACAAGGCTCATCTTGTAACCAAAGGTTTTTCTCAAATAGAGGGTATTGATTATACAAAAAACTTTTCTCATGTTGCTAAAATGGATTCTGTTAGATTGGTTCTTACTCTGGCCGCTTCCCATAAATGGCCAGTCTATCAAATGGATGTAAAAAGTGCCTTTTTACATAGAAATTTTAAAAAAGAAATATTCATGGAATAACCTGTTGGTTTTACTCAAGACTCCTCTCTTGTTTTTAGGCTTAAAAAATCTCTATATGGCCTAAAAAAACCCCTAGAGCTTGGTATGAAAATATGGACTCCTTCCTTCTTTTAGCAGGTTTTCTGATTATGAGTCTGACAATACAGTTTACATTTGTAGAAGTAAAGGAAATATGACCATTCTTGTTCTTTCTGTCGATGAACTTCTTCTCACTGGTAGTAACCTCACTCACATTAAAATATAAAAGACTCTCTCTAAAAAAATTAAAATGATTGATCTAGGTCTAACACATTTCTTCCTTGGAATTCAAATAAAAAAAATTAAAGCAAGAATCACCTTATGTCAACAAAAGTACACTCAAGATCTCCTTCAAAAGTTTAAAATGATAGATTGCAAACCTTCTCCTACCCTCTTTCAATCTGGAATTCATCTCAGTACTTCTTGCTCATCCCCTCCTTGTGATGCTACTCTATACCGTCATCTTGTATGTAGTCTATTATACCTTACTCATACTCACCCTGATATCTCCTATGTTGTTGGGCTCATATCCAGGTTATCTCATAACCCTCATTTAAGTCATTGGAAAGCAACTAAAATAATTCTTCATTATTTGTAGGGTACTACACACTTTGGGCTCATCTATAAGGGAGACTCCATGGATATCATTGGCTATATAGATTCAGATTGGGCAGGATTAGTAGATGATAGATGTTCCACCTCTGGATATGTTTTCTACCTTGGTTCTTCACCAATATCTTGGTTATGCAAGAAACAACAAATAGTAGCATTATCTTCTATAGAGGCAGAATACAGAGCAATAGTTTCGGCCAATCAGGAAGCCTTTTGGCTTCGTCAAATTCTCAAAGAATTTGGTTTCTTCCATAAGGGGCCTATAACTCTTTGGTATGACAATCAAAGCACAATTCATATTGCACACTATCTAGTTGAGCATCAGTGCACCAAACACATTGAGATCCACAAGCACTTCATTAGGAAACATATTCAAAATGGGGATTGAAAACATGAGATTCTGGAAATAAAAACAAACACTAATTGCTGCAATTTAAACTAACTAGCTTGATGCACGAAATAAAGCAGATATAATCGAATCGAAACCAAACGTAAAAGGAGAAAGTAGGAGCACAACCCTTTTTATTAATGTGATTCCAACTCGGTTACAATACATCTCCTCCATTTTCAGGGGCTAAGAGAGTTAGCATGTTTCCATTACAAAAGTGAATAGTGATCTCTTTTCCGCGTGCCCACATGCAAAATGGGCAGGCCAAAGTGTTGCCGCCGCTGATATTAATGAGTCCTCACTTCTTGCTGCTCCTCCTACGTGCAAAGAAACAACCAAGGCATTAGTAGCACCTGCTATGAATAGGAAAAGTTTGTTCTTTGAAATTAACAAAAGATGCATACAAAAGATTGTCAAATACAGTGAATAACACAAATCTAAGTCACCTGCAGATTTAATAGAAACCAAAAGACCTTACCGGAGGGCCGCTGCCATTAAAACAGTCGGTCGATTTGCTCTTGATTGTAATTCGTTAGCGGGACAACAAACGACTTGCTCATGAATTTGACTGTGTTAAGACGCCGAACCAATGTTGTTACCTGCAGGTTAGCGGGACAACAAAAATGACAACGAAATGATAATATTTGATAAAACCTCTTTTGAAATCAAGATTGCGAATTGTTTAAATAGCATACAATATAATGTGGGATAAACAAATAATAACCGAGTAGATTAAAATGAAATTTAACAAAAAGGTGGGGTGCCCAAGCAGGCCGCCCCCGTTAAAACTTGAATTTGATGCCAATCCTCTAGGGATGGGCTCAAAATCTCAGAGAAGGGGTTGTCAGCAAATTGGTTGATTCAAGTGGCCAAATGTCTAGTTTTTGGGTCCGGTTTTACACTTCCAATAGCCACCCAATAACCTCTCTTGCGAAAGAGATTAAGGATGTGGAGAATGTAAATCAAAAGGGCAAAGGCGTGGTATCAAATCAGCAGCACTTCGTTGCTTAAAAAAATGCTTCCCTCTTTTGGGTGGAAAAGTCCACTATTTTATAGACCCAGGGGGTCTCTTTGGATAGGCGTGCGTAAGCGCCATGTGTTGGTCATAGGTGCCATGTGGCGGTCATGTCTTCCCACGGGAGAGGAAAGTCCTCCATGACTCGAGCTTTCATGAATGCCTCTGTGATAGTCCTCTAACGTCCCACATGCTTGACTGAATTCCACTTCTAATTGTTTAATGTCCACCTTCAAATGTTTAATGTCTGCGTTTAATTGTTTAATGTCTACATTTAATGTTTGCTTTTGATTGGTTTAATGTTTGCTTTCATATGTTTAAAATCTGCTTTTAATGGTTGAATTCCGCCATATGAGTGCTTGACTTCTACCTTTGATTGATTAAATTCGCCTTTGGTTGGTTAAGTTTCTGCCCAGGCGCAAATTCTGAACTATCACGATATCGCGACACTTCGGCCAAGGCCTTTCTTTGGGCGCCGAAGTGTTGCAATATCGTGAAGTCGCGATATCGTGACACTTTGGCCAAGGCTTTGCCTTGGGCGTCGAAGTGTCGCGATATCGCGACACTTCGGCCAAGGATTTGCCTTGGGCGTCGAAGTGTCGCGATATTGTGACGTCGTGATATCGCGACACTTTGGCCAAGGCTTGCTTTTGCTAAAGGCTTTAAAATGACCGACTTTGTTTTGTTTACTTTTCGACCTTCTAAACTGCTGTGTAAGTGGCTAGGAACACTGTTTGACCTCTGAGGGCTGCCCTAAAAGCTGTGTATGTCAATGTGATCAATGTTTGTAGTCACATAATCGGATTGGTGCTATTTTGGTGTCTACAGATGCCCCTTTTGGGAAGCGTTATGGGTGACGCAATGCTGAGCAAAAATAGATAACCAAAGCACTAATGATTAGGGTTTCTTGGTAACCTAACCAACTTTTGATGCCCCAAGTATGGAAATGGCATGCATTCTTGAATCCTTGCTTCTGACGAGCTAAGGAATTTGATTTCAAGTGTTAACCTGTTTTGGTGAGGTGTGACTTGAGCTTGGACATTGATCAGTCATGATTAGGCAAAGGGCATAACCTTTTGTCCATAGGGGAACCTTGTGTTCATGCTTCGAGAATGCCAAGTGTTTGATCAATTTGATTGCTACTTGTTTACTGCCCCAAGCAAGAGCGTGATTGTCTTTGTCAATGATTCTTTGAATTCATGTCATTGCTTTGATTGGGTGTGTGCTTGTTGATTGGTGACTAAGTGTGACTACCCCCTCAAGCGACGAATCGATGAGCGAATGACCTTCATGAGAAAAGCGACGAGTCGCTTGACCCAAGATGACTTGTGCAAGGGTGCCTTTAGATGGTTTACCATTAAGCATGTGCAATTTCCTGACATTTGGACCTATTTTTGGTGGGTGTTAACCCTTTTGGTGATGCCATAATGGGGTGAAATCATCAAAAACCCATCTTCCCATGGAGCGGTCCAGCTATGATATCCTTATTGGGGAAGTAGGAGAGTGACAATTTGAGCCCCAACATCAATTTTCTATGCCAAGAGGTTAAGTGCAAGAGCACTTGTGTCCGGCAATGCTTATTGCTTGGTTTTTGTGTTGCATTTTTGTGATGTTTTTGTTGTTTTGATTTTCTTGCTTTGTGTATATGTCATGATTTTATGTTATGCACAATGATTGATGTTGATGGATGCATGCTACTTTATATTGATGTATGCATATGGTATGATAAATGTGATTGTTGTATGTTGATTTATTTTGATGGATGCATATGTTATGATGAATGCAAATGTTTTTGATTTATATGTGATATGCAGAAATGAAATGGATGAATGGAATTTGTGATGTTTGGCTATGGCACCATAGACTATTTAGGACTTTGTGATTTTTGAAAGCACGAGATTCCGGGAGAAGGAAACACTAATTGCGATTGCATTCAAAATCAAGTACGCTTAAGTCCTAGAAATGTAAAGTGCATGAAATGAAAAAGACGCATTGCAATGAGACACAAGCAAATGGAGAAAACACAGCCCTTTCATTAAACTTTCTTGATCTCTGTTACAATGATGCCTCCTCCCTTTTCAGGGGCTAGGAGCGTTAAAAGAATTTGATTACAATCACTTAATGTTCCTCTTTTCACGTGCCCACGTTTGAATGGGCAGGCCAGAATGTTGTCGTCGCTTACGCTGATGAATATTTGACTTCTGCTGCTCCTCCTGCGAACACAGAAACAACAAAGATGTCAGTAGCACCTGCTGTAAATAAAAAGTTTTTGTTCTCTAAAATCATCAAAAGATGCATGTAAACATTTGTCTGAAACAGTAAGTACAGTTAGTTCAAATGGCCTAAAAACCTGACAGAAGACAGAAGATATTACCAGAATGCCATTGCCACTGAAACAACCAGCCAATCTGCCTTCACCTGGAAATCATCCCTGGGAAGGACGATTCCTGACTGCAAATCATCCCTGGGTGGGACGATTCCTTTTGTGTTGGAAAAGTTGAAGTGATCTGCTCCAATGTCGACTCCCGAGACTTCCAAAACACCTGTAGACAGAGGGGTTATGTAATTGGGGCCATTTTGGGACGACCCAGATGGTCGGATTCTCCCAATTTGGCCTCTATCCTCAGGAATTTGATATCGCCTCCTGCAAGTCAGTGAAACAACAAAGCGACACAAAACATACTAGAATCTGATCAAAATTTATGAAATTGCAGCTATGAGTTCACCAAACAAAATGACACAACATGCAATGTAAACAAATAATCTAGAATGCTAAAAAGAATGGAACTTGAGAAGTGCGAGGGGTGCCCAAGTGGGCCTCCCACCGTTGGCACTTGATTTCGGTGCCAATCCACTAGGGATGGGCCCAAAACCTCTTAGGATTGGGGGGTCAGAAAATTGGTTGGTTCAGGTGTCCATGTGTTGGATTTGGGTCAGGTTCAAGCTTCCAAAAGCCACCCAACAACCTCCCTTGCATGGTGGATGTGAGAAAGTGAACCAAAGGGGATGCAAGTGAGTCTTCAACTCGGCAGCACTTCGTTGCTTGAAATCTCCTTCAACCTGTACGTTTTGGGTGAGAAAAGTCCCACCTTTTATAGACCCATGGGGTCTCTTTTGGGAGGGAAGCACAAATGCCATGTGTTGGTCATAGGCGCCATGTGGCAGTCTGGTCTTCCCATGAGGGAGGGGAGTCCTCCATTGACTTGGGCTTTCATAACTGCCCTTGTGACAGTCCTCAAATGGCCTATTTGTCCACCCACCCACGCGTGCGAGGTAGGAGTCATCAACTGACTGTTTTGGGCTGCCACTTGGCCTCATTTGTCTTTTGCCCGTTAAACTTGGAAATCGTCCTTACTGGAGACGATTTCAGAAATCGTCCTTGGGTGAGACGATTTCAAATCGTCCTTGGGTGAGACGATTACTGGGCAAAGTGTCTAAGTGTGCCAAATTGCTTCTTGACCTTACAAAATTGCTATGAAAGTGGTTAAGACCACTGTTTTACCTCTGAGGGCTGCCCTGGGGGCTATGTTTGTCAAAGCGATCAATGTTTGCAGTCACATAATTGAATTGGTGTTGTTTTGGTGTCTACAGATGCCCCTTTTTGGGAAGCGCTACGGGTGACGCAGTGCTGAGCAAAAATAGATAACCAAAGCACTAATGATTGGGGTTTCTTGGTAACCTAACCAACTTTTGATGCCCCAAGAATGGAAAGAGCATGCATTCTTGAATCCTTGCTTCTGACGAGCTAAGGAATTTGATTTCAAGTATTAACCTATTTTGGTGAGGTGTGACTTGAACTTAGACATTGATCAGTCATGAATAGGTGAAGGACATTTTATCCTCAGGGGGAACCTTGTGTTCATGATTCACGAAATGCCAAGTGTTTGATCGATTTTATTGTTGCTTGTTTACTGCCCCAAGCAGGAGCGTGATTGTCTTTGTCAATGATTATTTGAATGCATGTCTTTTTCCTTATTTGGGTGTGTGATTGTTGATTGGTGACTAAGTGTGACTACCCCCTCAAGCGATGAATCGATGAGGGAATGACCTTCGTGAGAGAAGTGACGAGTCGCTTGACCCAAGATGACTTGTGTAGGGGTGCCTTTAGAGGGTTTACCGTTAAGCGTGTGCAATTTTTCCAACATTTGGACCTATTTTTGGTGGGTGTTAACCCTTTTGGTGATGCCTGAATGGGGTGAAATCATCGAAAACCTATCTTCCCGTGGAGCGGTCCGGCTATGATAGCCTTCTTGGGGAAGTAGGAGAGTGATAATTTGAACCTCAACATCTATTTTCTTTGCTTAGAGGTTAAGTGCATGAGCACTTTTGTCCGGCAATGTTATTGTTGTTTGATTTTGTTGCATTTTTTCTTGTTTTTGTTGTTTTTGTGACACCATTTGGTGATTAAATTGTCGGCAATCCGTCTACCCGTGGAGCGGTCCGGCTATGTTAGCCTTCTTAGGGAGTAGGATAATGACAATATATGACCCCAACGTTGATTTTGAATGCCCGGGATGTCAAGTGCAACAACACTCTTATTAGGCAATTTTATTTTTGTTTTTAGTGCATTTTTGTTGATTTTTTTTTTGGTGTTTTGAATTTTCTGGCTGGAAATCGTCCCTGGGTGGGACGATTTCCAATTGCAAAAATCGTCCCTGGGTGGGACGAGCGCTTACCAGAGCGCTCGTCCCAGCCAAGGATGATTTCCAGTTCAAAGGCCTATTTAAGGGCCAAAACTTGAATTTGGGCTCATTTGTGTCATTTTTTTTTCTTGCGATTTGGGAGCTCTGGGAGGAGGAGGTAATTCTGCGAAGCGAAGCGCTGCCGGAATTCTCTCTGCCATCATGAGTGCACAAACTGGTTCGAGCGGCGGAGCGGAGACGAAACCCGTAAGTGCTCCCTAGAGTTTATTCTAGCATTTGTTTGTTTAATTGTTTTTGTGTAACGTTTTTCTAAATTTCTAAAATTTAAACCTTGCAACTTAGTTTAGAACAACTAAGACTTATTGTACACTAAACTTAGTGCAAATTCTAGATAAATATGTTTATTGTTTCAACTAAATCTTCGGATAAACTGAACGTAAACCTCAAGATTCAGTGTTTTGTATTTTTGAATTTTTTTTATGCTTGTTTTATAATTAATCAGTTAAGGTTAGAAACCCTTGAACCGAAAAATTTATTTTTGAATTTTGTGTTTGTTTTCTTAATTAATCAGTTAAGGTTAGAAACCCTAGAACTGAAAAATTTGTTTTTGAATTTTGTGTTTGTTTTTGTAATAATCAGTTAAGATTAGAAATCTTGTAACTGAAGATCTGTTTTTGTTTTGTTTATTTGATTTTTTTGCTTTTGTCATTGCTGTACAGTTCTTTTCCATGATTTTTAATTTTTTTTTTTGTTGAATTGTTTTCTTTTGCAGGTTAGGAGCCGGTACCGTGTACCTGCCGCTTTCGCTGAGGCACGGTTGGCGCTGACTGATGTTGACTGGGAATGGCTTGATGCCCTTGGGCTCAAGCAGGTGGCTCGACTGGAGCCTGTGGTCCCGGATCAGGCCTATCTGACGGCCCTGATCAAACTTTGGGATCCATGGACCAACACTTTCCATCTTCCGACAGGGGAGATGACTGTGACTTTGGAGGACGTCTATCGGTTGCTTCGGATTCCGATAGATGGACTGCCCATTAGGACATCGCCGCGTGATCAGCGGACTGCCGTACTTACGAGATGTCTTGGGCATGCGGTGCGGCTGGGTGTAGCGAACACAGTGGATACGATCGAGGGGGGCTGCCAGGTTGGCGGGATCTTGGTTGGATGGTGGCAGGAGATGGGGGTGTTAGGAGTGAGGCATGCATTCCTCATGGGCCTCATTTCTAACATGCTATTGCCTGACTCATCAGGCACGAGGTTCCCGTGGAACCTTATGGAATTGGTATGGCAGTTGGTAGAGTGTCCGATAGAGGCACCATTGATCCTGGGATGGGGACAGGCATTGTTAGCGCAGCTTTACGGAGAGTTGTATGGAGTCCGCTGTCGACAGCGGAAGGGAGTCAGCTGTAGTTATCTGTTGCAGTGCTGGGGTTGGCAGCACATATCAGTTGAGAGGCCGACCGGGTTACCATGGACGACTCGGGCGATGATGGAGGATCAGGAGATTGGTTATGCCATTTTGTGGTGGCGGTCCGTGGAGCAGGGGCAGAGTCGACGATGGGCAGGTGCTGTAGAGCACTATACCGATGCCTTCTCTCGACTTACTCCAGGGGAGGTGTTTTGGTGCCCTTATCGGGACTATCCAGCCTGGCCGAAGGCTGGAGAGTGGCTCCGTCGGGTACGCAGGGAGCGGTGGCTGACTGGGCGACACGGGACGGAGCATGAGTTCTTCCCGTACAGTCGGGTTTCATGACAGTTTGGGGTGCGCCAGGGGTTGCCTGGTGAGCCTGTGGTCTATCGACGGTGGGGAGATGAGAGGGATCTGGATCCACCGGTCATCGCGCCATTGGGCGATGAGTCAGATACTGTGATTGACGTCCCGGACGTAGATGACGTCGGGACTACCACCGAGTATGACTCGTGGTGGGTGTTACGGCGATGGAGAGGGGAGGGGCCACTGGGAGGCACGAAGGTGGCGGTGGAGGGTGCTGAGGCAGCATGGGATGATTGGGGAGGTCCGCTGGATGATGCGGACATGGTGGATGTGGTGGATGAGGATGTAGACTTGGGCGCTCCGGATCAGCCGGACATGCAGGGCGTGGAGGAGCGGTGGGAGCCAGAGCAGGCTGTTGTTCCAGAGGGTCCTGTTCATCAGGCAGACATAGAGGAGGTGGAGTCTGAGGTACGTGCTGAAGATGCGCGTCTTACAGAGCTACTACGGATACGGGATCTAGAGTTGGGGGATGCGAGGTGGGAGCTGGGGGACGCGAGGCGGGAGCTGGGGGACGCGCTACGGGAGAGGGATCTCCTGCGTGCCCAGCTAGCGGAGCGGGATAGGGTTTTGGCACAACGTGATGATGCACTGTCTTACTATCATCGGCGAGAGGCAGAGTGGTGTCTGCACCGGATAGATTTGGAGAGGGAGGTCATCCGCCTTGGTGGGCGACTACCTGAGCCTTCGGTCAGTGGATCTTTACGTCGGACGAGGGATAGTCTGACTGAGCAGTCAGCATCATCTCGTCGGAGGCGGTTAGATGAGGGAGGTGGTAGTAGGCATGATGCGGGGGCTGGCAGTAGTCGCCCTGCAGGGTCCCATAGGACCCACACCACGGGGGGTAGTTCCCGTCGCACCGATCCTGCGTGATCATGTTGGTGGACGCCTTAGGGTGGGTTTTTGGGTATGATTGCGGGGTCTGAGGACCATTTTTGTAGCCTGCGGGCATATTTTTGATGATATATATATATATATATATATATACCGGTTTTATTATGGTTTTGTACATGTGATGATGTGATTTTGTTGTGCATGTTTATTTATTTTGATGAATGCCAATGTTATGATGAATGCAAATGTTTTTTATTTCTATGTGAGATGCAAGGTGAAATGGATGAATGACATTTGTGGTGATTGGTTATGGCACCATAGGCTGTTTAAGATGCTCTTTATTTCATTTTTAGGTGATTGTTGTGATGTATGGCTCTACATGTATACATGGTTTTTCTATTTTTGTATTTTCTGATGGTATTTGCAAAGATGAAAAGTAGCGCAGTTGGTTTAGAAATGTAGCTAAGGTTTTCTGAGACTCAGACGGTTTTAGCTCACTAGCCATGACTGTACTTTATCTTACAAGACTTTTGACCAAGGTATGAATCGGACTTGTTTTTGACCAAGTTATTTCACATCCCTGTGTGTGCAATTGATTTCATTTATGTGGTATTTGTCAGGATACCGCCAGTGCCAGATGGGCTTTCAACCGAACCTGTACTGAGGATCACCTAATTAGCTCCACAAACTCCTTTGTTGTATTCTGTTAGATTAATCTGCAGTGTTATCCAGGATACCGTAAGCTAGCTCATCCACATGCAAACATTGATCTATACACAAGTTAATGTGATAGATATATCGTCATGCGAGAAGTTTACCGCCAGTGACTGATAGGCTATCAACCTAATCGGTACTGAGGCTTGCCTCATGACCTTTTAGAATGCTGAGAGTTCCAGGGATTCAAGGTCAACTCCCTTCTTTTCTTCATTTATATTGGGATACTTGCTCGTTTTTAGTGATGATATCACTGTTTATTTTGATTTGTTTTTCTTTTGAGCAAGGGATTGGAAATATGGAGTGACGAAAATCACTGTTGCTTTGTGCATTTGATGTGTGCACTTGTAGGATGTCAAATTTTGATGTTTTGACGTTTTGCAAATTTTTGATGTTTTGCAACTATTGAGAATTAGGGATTCTTGGGGAATTGGGTAGGGAGGATGCTTGTCCTTTTGCCAACTCTCAGCATTCTTTGGGTCATTCGCACAGGGGGATGAGCAAGATAACCGTTTCGCTTATGGTGAACTGGATTACTATGCAGGTTTCATCTTTCGTTCACACAACTCTAGAATTGTTTTATGTGTTTTATCTTGTGATGGGATGTTACGTAACAAGGTGTATTTCAAGTATGACTCTACCTTCGTAAAGTCTTTTGACTTGATACATTATAGGCTAAAGAGCAAAATGATGACTGAATCACGAAAAACTCTTGATACATTAAAAGACCACTGACTCTATGTGGTAAAAGCGATGTATGGTGTTTTTGTTGTTTTTGTAAAATGAGACAGTGTGGAACAAGATGGACTACCGGATTAATTACAGCCTATGGTGCCTTTGACCTGTACGACCACAAATATTTGATGTATGGATGCAATGATTTAATGAGCAATGTATTTTTGTTTTTGATGATTTTTGTTGTTTTTGAGTTTTTTTTATTTTTGACCAAGTGATTGCGATAATCCTTGGAGCTTTTTGGATTTTGACCAAGTGATTGCGATAATCCTTGGAGCTTTTTGGATTGACCAAGAGATTGCGATAATCCTTGGAGCTTTTGGATTGACCAAGTGATTGCGATAATCCTTGGAGCTTTTTGTTTTGACCAAGTGATTGCGATAATCCTTGGAGCTTTTTGGTTTGACCAAGTGATTGCGATAATCCTTGGAGCTTTTGGGTTTTGACCAAGGGATTGCGATAATCCTTGGAGCTTTTTGGATTTTGACCAAGTGATTGCGATAATCCTTGGAGCTTTTTGGTTGACCAAGTGATTGCGATAATCCTTGGAGCTTTTTGGGTTTGACCAAGTGATTGCGATAATCCTTGGAGCTTTTTGGTTTGACCAAGTGATTGCGATAATCCTTGGAGCTTTTGGGTTTTGACCAAGGGATTGCGATAATCCTTGGAGCTTTTTGGATTTTGACCAAGTGATTGCGATAATCCTTGGAGATTTTTGGTTGACCAAGTGATTGCGATAATCCTTGGAGCTTTTGGTTTGACCAAGTGATTGCGATAATCCTTGGAGCTTTTTGGTTTGACCAAGAGATTGCGATAATCCTTGGAGCTTTTGGTGACCAAGTGATTGCGATAATCCTTGGAGCTTTTTGGGTGACCAAGTGATTGCGATAATCCTTGGAGCTTTTTGGGTTTGACCAAGTGATTGCGATAATCCTTGGAGCTTTTGGTTTGACCAAGTGATTGCGATAATCCTTGGAGCTTTTTGGGTGACCAAGTGATTGCGATAATCCTTGGAGCTTTTTGGTTTGACCAAGTGATTGCGATAATCCTTGGAGCTTTTTGGGTTGACCAAGTGATTGCGATAATCCTTGGAGCTTTTTGGGTTTGACCAAGTGATTGCGATAATCCTTGGAGATTTTTGGTTTGACCAAGTGATTGCGATAATCCTTGGAGCTTTTTGGTTTGACCAAGTGATTGCGATAATCCTTGGAGCTTTTTGGGTTTTGACCAAGTGATTGCGATAATCCTTGGAGCTTTTTGGTTTGACCAAGTGATTGCGATAATCCTTGGAGCTTTTTGGGTGACCAAGTGATTGCGATAATCCTTGGAGATTTTTGGTTTTGACCAAGTGATTGCGATAATCCTTGGAGATTTTTGGGGTGACCAAGTGATTGCGATAATCCTTGGAGCTTTTGGGTTGACCAAGTGATTGCGATAATCCTTGGAGATTTTGGGTTGACCAAGTGATTGCGATAATCCTTGGAGCTTTTTGGTTTGACCAAGTGATTGCGATAATCCTTTGGAGCTTTTTGGGTTTTGACCAAGTGATTGCGATAATCCTTGGAGCTTTTTGGGGTGACCAAGAGATTGCGATAATCCTTGGAGCTTTTGGGGTGACCAAGATATTACGATAATCCTTGGAGATTTTTGGGTGACCAAGAGATTGCGATAATCCTTGGAGCTTTTGGGGTGACCAAGAGATTGCGATAATCCTTGGAGCTTTTTGGGTGACCAAGAGATTGCGATAATCCTTGGAGCTTTTTGGGTGACCAAGTGATTGCGATAATCCTTGGAGCTTTTTGGGTGACCAAGTGATTGCGATAATCCTTGGAGATTTTTGGGTGACCAAGAGATTGCGATAATCCTTGGAGCTTTTTGGGTGACCAAGTGATTGCGATAATCCTTGGAGATTTTTGGGTGACCAAGTGATTGCGATAATCCTTGGAGCTTTTGGGGTGACCAAGTGATTGCGATAATCCTTGGAGCTTTTGGGGTGACCAAGTGATTGCGATAATCCTTGGAGCTTTTTGGGTGACCAAGTGATTGCGATAATCCTTGGAGCTTTTGGGGTGACCAAGTGATTGCGATAATCCTTGGAGCTTTTTGGGTGACCAAGTGATTGCGATAATCCTTGGAGCTTTTTGGGGTGACCAAGTGATTGCGATAATCCTTGGAGCTTTTTGGTTTTGATTATGCCTTTTCAGGAGATAGAGGTACCCCCAGCTTGATGGTCTTTGCACTCCAGATCTGGCTCTAGAGGTATGGGCACGAATGGATCGGCCCTATGCACGGAGATGAGGACAGGGTCTGCCTGCGACACTGATGTTGCTATGATGTCTCTTGGTGGAAGTTGCTCTCTGTGTGCCCAAAGTGGCGGATGTAATGCTTGGTCCCACTGTGGTGGGTTAACGTGCCACTCATGCCCTAGTATTATGTTTATTTGTTGACATGCTTCTTCAATTTTTATGGGATGCCGATGTTGTCTTATGTGATTGCTATGGGCTATGTCTGTTTCATCCTCACCTTCGGACAATGTGTATAGCTCATCAAAATCTGGAGATTCTAAGACATGGAGGACTGCATCATCAGGTAGCCCTACGGTTAAAGGTTGATCCTCTTCGAAAGGAGCCTTATGTAAGTTGGGCCTTGGGAGCTCCAAAATCTTGGTCTCTACCGACTCTAAGTGCTCTAGAATTTTGCATGTATCGGGGCATTTGAGCCCCTCCTCTTTGGTTGGTTCTTGTTGAGGAACTTGGGGCTTATGGAGGGGTGGCCAGATGGCACCCCCCATGCCTTGGTGGGGCTTTTCATCTCGCTCTTCTTCTTGCTCTGATTTCTTAGAGGCTTCTTGATGAATTTCTAAGGGTGGCCCATAGACCTGAGTGGGTTCCTGAGGAAGGCACCCATCATTGGTTATAGGAGCGGTCTCCTGCTCATGTCTAGGAGGCATCGGGGGTGGTGCTTCAGGAATCGGGGGAGTAGCCTCCCACTCCTATCTAGGAGGTGTTGGGGGTAGCGTTTGATGGGGTCGCGATGACCTGTCTTGCCCCCATGGGTTGTGCCACTCAAAATATTTTGTCTTATGCGTGTGAGGGGTTGGAGTCTTCTCAGGTAGTTTATAGCACAACTCATCCGCTTCACGTTGCATGCGCTCTCTATCCAAGCGGTGTCGATACTCTATCTCCTGATGACTTTGTTTAAGCCGCATGATTTGGGCTTGACGGGCGGTATATCTGGCGACAGCCGGGTCAATTTGGTCTACCCTATTTTGCTCAGGAGGTTTGAATGTTTCTCCTATGTGTTTGCCTCGATTTTGATGATCTAAAATTTCAATGGGTCGCTTTCCTCTATCGAGGTAGGCGGCATGTACTTGAGGCTCTGGTCTTGATGGATGACTATTATATCTAGCAGGCGTAGAAACACAAGGCTCCTACACTATTTGTTGTCCTCGAGGAATGCGATGGCTTTCCTCATGCTCCCTTTCATGTTGGCTCTCCTGCATAGTGTGTTGGAACAACTCATCCTTCTGGCACTGAAGGTGCTCTTTGTTAATATAGTATAGTTCCTCTAAATGTAGTCGCTCTAGTCGCTCTAGCTCAAGCTGCGTGAATTGCATTTGGCGTGCGACGTGCTTTTTAGATTCTAAGATGGTTGGTCTTGTCGCCTCATGTCTAGAAGGCCTAGATGCCTCTCTGACATATAGACCTCGGTCATAGTGATCCAAGATCTCTATAGGACACATCCCTCTGTTGGGGGTAGCAGCATTCCCTCGGGGCTTTGGCCTCAGTGAGTGGTCCTGATAGATAGCAGGTGTGAAGGCGTATTGCTCTCACACTGCATATTGCTCTTGAGGGAGGTAGAGGTATTCCTCGTGCTCTCTTTCATAAGTGAAAAAGGGATGGACGGAGCTATCTCGCCCTGCCCGAAGAGCCTTGTGCTGAGATTTTTCTTTGTAGTCCTGACAACTAAAGGGGGTGAAGGAGGGATAATGTAATCATGTGGTTCCTCCCGTCGAACCCTATGTTGACCTAGCACTTCGTCACGCGATGACCACTCATAGCGAGCATCTAAGGGAGCTCTCCTACGACTGTACCCTTCATGGAAGGGTGTGTGCTGAGTGCTATGCCGAACAAGAGTGCTCCTTGAAGAGGTGTCCTTATAGTCCCTTTCCTTTAAGGTGTGGAGGGAACTGCCTTGTGTGTTAGGTCACCAAGGTGGTATGACCAAATCATTAGGACTGTAACGAAGGTGACTCATGCCTCCTTGGATATTCTTCGTAGCATCTGCCCGTGAGTGGGCTTGACTACGGGTGAACACCATTGCGATGTCTCTCTAAAAACCCTAAAAGTTGAAATGAGTCAGATGGGGCCCAAAATTGGTGTGTGCATCCCTCTTATAGTAGATAAGACAAAAATGAAGTTTCAAGTCCTATCTATGAATACATTAGGAGATATTGACATCCGAACAGCTCAAAAAGTGTAAAAAAATGCGTGCCCAATTTTAAAACCTAATTTCGGGGCACTAGATGATGGAATTTGGCCCCGAAAACTGACTTTTTTGGGCAAATAAAATTCTAGGGAATTGTATTTGTTTAAAATTATCCCAACTAACTCCCTGTAAAATTTCAAGTCAATCGGAGCTACGGTTGAGAAGTTATGGCCCCGACAAGATGCACTAAAATTTAGGGAAAAATATAAGATTTCCCATATTTTGTTGGATGCTCCTGCATCACTTATGGGCACATTTGGGGTGATTTTGGGTTGACCAAAGGGTTCATGGACACCTTTGGGGCATTTTGGAGTGACCAAGCGATTACGGGAACCCTTGGAGCTTTTTGGGACAAGTGACAAAATGCGTAGAATTTTATCTTTAGTTTATGATGTTTTTTTTTTTACACTAAGCAGAAATGAACACACACATGCACAAACCGTGATTATCTCTTTTAAGGGTTTAAATGGTGTGTCCTAAAGCTGGTTTAGTGCATTTTGATGTTTTGTTTTGTTTTTGTAGGTTTTGAAGAACGTTTAAATGCATTATGATGGCTCATATAACTCCCAAAACGGTCGCCCCTTCAATATACCAACCAGGCCGATATACCAACCTCTCTATATACCCGCCCTTACGAGAGGGAGACTATAGGTACGTGAGAGTAGAAGGTACATGGTACGTAGGCGGTACGGAAGGGGGATTGTCCTGTTAATGGCACCTACCATAGAAGACTTATCCTCGTGTGCATGGGAATCACCCCAGCAACACTCGGTCAGCTTTCGTCAAGATTTACGCCTAACAACAGTTGACAATCGGGAAATGGATGCAAAGCTAAGCCAAGGTGGTGATGAACCCACCGTTGGTCTTGCTCAAGGGCTGGGGTCTTACGACCAGCTCCTTGGTTTAAAATTGTTGCGTGGAGTGTGTGAGATTCATTTTATTTAGTGAAAATGAAACAAGCATAAATGACTTTTCCCTAAGCAATGCAGGATAAAATGAAAACAGTCAAAGAAATAGAAACAGAAACAAAAAATTTAACAGAGATTATAAAAATCCCTACCTCTTCTCTGCCTACTCCGATTGCTTCTGAATTTCTGCTCTGAAAATTTACAGACAAAAAATCGTCCCTTGGTGAGACGAATTACAGAACAGAAATCGTCCCCTACAGAGACGATTTTAAAATCGTCTTAGGGTGAGACGATTTCCAGTAAAGTATTCGTAACAGTCAGAGACGAATAACAGTCTGCAATAAAAAAATGTACCTATCAAGCACAAAACACAAAAACCCGATTAGTTTTCTGTGATCTTAAAAAAAAACAGGGAACAGGTCCCACCGTGATCGCCACTGAAAGCACGAGATTTCGGGCGAAGGAAACACTAATTGCGATTGCATTCAAAATCAAGTACGCTTAAGTCCTAGAAATGTAAAGTGCATGAAATGAAAAAGACGCATTGCAATGAGACACAAGCAAATGGAGAAAACACAGCCCTTTCATTAAACTTTCTTGATCTCTGTTACAATGACGCCTCCTCCCTTTTCAGGGGCTAGGAGCGTTAAAAGAATTTGGTTACAATCACTTAATGTTCCTCTTTTCGCGTGCCCACGTTTGAATGGGCGGGCCAGAATGTTGCCGCCGCTTACGCTGATGAGTCTTTGACTTCTGCTGCTCCTCCTGCGAACACAGAAACAACCAAGATGTCAGTAGCACCTGCTGCAAATAAGGAGTGTTTGTTCTCTAAAATTAGTGAAATATGCATGCAAACATTTGCCTGAAACAGTAAGTACAGTGAGTCCAAATGGCCTGAAAACCTGACAGAAGATAGAAGATATTACCAGAAGGCCATTGCCACTGAAACAGTCGGCCAATCTGCCTTCATCTGGAAATCGTCCCTGGGCAGGACGATTTCTGACTGCTAATCGTCCCCGGGTGAGACGATTCCTTCTGTGTTGGAAAAGTCGAAGTGATCTGCTCCAATGTCGACTCCCGAGACTTCCAAAACACCTGCAGACAGAGGGGTTATGTAATTGGGGCCATTTTGGGACGACCCAGATGGTCGGATTCTCCCAATTTTGCCTCTATCCTCGAGAATTTGATATCGCCTCCTGCAAGTCAGTGAAACAACAAAGCGACACAAAACATACTAGAATCTGATCAAAAGTTATGAAATTGCAGCTATGAGTTCACCAAACAGAATGACACAACATGCAATGTAAACAAATAATCTAGAATGCTAAAAAGAATGGAACTTGAGAAGTGCGAGGGGTGCCCAAGTGGGCCTCCCACCGTTGGCACTTGATTTCGGCGCCAATCCACTAGGGATGGGCCCAAAACCTCTTAGGATTGGGGGGTCGGCAAATTGGTTGGTTCAGGTGTCCATGTGTTGGATTTGGGTCAGGTTCAAGCTTCCAAAAGCCACCCAACAACCTCCCTTGCAAAAGAGATTGGTGGATGTGAGAAAGTGAACCAAAGGGGATGCAAGTGAGTCTTCAACTCGGCAACACTTCGTTGCTTGAAATCTCCTTCAACTTGTATATTTTGGGTGAGAAAAGTCCCACCTTTTATAGACCCATGGGGTCTCTTTTGGGAGGGAAGCACAAATGCCATGTGTTGGTCATAGGCGCCATGTGGCAGTCTTGTCTTCCCATGAGGGAGGGGAGTCCTCCATTGACTTGGGCTTTCATAAATGCCCTTGTGACAGTCCTCAAACGGCCTATTTGTCCACCCACACACGCGTGCGAGGCAGGAGTCATCAACTGACTGTCTCGGGCTGCCACTTGGCCTCATTTGTCTTTTTGCCCATTAAACTTGGAAATCGTCCTCACCTGGAGACGATTTTAGAAATCGTCCCTGGGTGAGACGATTTCAAGTTAGCAATCGTCCCTGGGTGAGACGAATACTGGGCAAAGTGTCTAAGTGTGCCAAATTGCTTCTTGACCTTACAAAATTGCTATGAAAGTGGTTAAGACCACTATTTTACCTCTGAGGGCTGCCCTGGGGGCTATGTTTGTCAAAGCGATCAGTGTTTGCAGTCACATAATCGGATTGGTGCTGTTTTGGTGTCTATAATTTTGTTTTTATGCGATTGCTGTGATGCATGACTTTGTATGTATACATGTGGTTTTTCTTTTTTTGTATTTTCTGATGGTATTGTAAGGATGAAAAGTAGTGCGGTTGGTTTAGAAATGTAGCTAAGGTTTTCTGAGACTTAGACGGTTTTAACTTACTAGCCATGATTGTACTTTATCTTTCAAGACTTTTGAACAAGGTATGAATCGGACTTGTTTTTGACCAAGCTATTTCACATCCCTGTATGTGCAATTGAGTTCATTTATGTGGTATTTGTCAGGATACCGCCAGTGCCAGATGGGCTTTCAACTGAACCTGTATTGGGTATCACCTAATTAGCTCCACTAACTCCTTTGTTGTATTTAATTAGATTAATCTGTGGTGTTATCTAGGATACCATAAGCTAGCTCATCCTTATGCAAACATTGGTCTGCACACATGCAAAGTGAATGTGATAGACATATCGTAATGTGGGTAGGATACCACCATTGCTAGATAGGCTATCAACCAAAATGGTTTTCAAATGCTGAGAATTCC
This sequence comes from Wollemia nobilis, assembly GCA_028583015.1. NCBI lineage: Eukaryota > Viridiplantae > Streptophyta > Pinopsida > Araucariales > Araucariaceae > Wollemia > Wollemia nobilis. The sequence continues at coordinate 754,530 of JAQPPZ010001029.1, read as the reverse complement.
AAGGATTTAGGCTCAGGATATTTATTGGCTGAATGATTTAGAAAGTTGCTCGTCTATATAGTGATGAAAATCACTGTTTATTTTCTATTAATTCTTTTTGAGCAAGGATTTTGAATAGTGGTGATAACCACTGTTACTTGATTTTGTATTTTGCACGGTTTGTGAATTTGATCTTGTGAATGGCTTTGATCCTTGTGGCCTTGGGGATGACTACGCATCCTTTGCAAGGACATGTAGTACGAATCCTTATGACGTTAGGGACCAAGGGGGTGATGGAGATTATGGAGTAAGGGCATTGATCTTTTAGGCCTTGGGGATGACTACCCATCCCGATTAGGGGCGGATAGTACGAATCCTTACAACTTGGAGACCAAAGGTGAATGGAAAGTGTTAGGATGATGATTTGTTGGAATTTTGTTTGTGAATGGCGTTGATCCATTTTGGGTCTTGGGGATGACTACCCATCCTTGGCAAGGATGTATAGTACAAATCCTTACAACTTTGGGAACCAAATATGATTTGGATTTGGTAGTGGTAAAAAGCACTATTTATTAAGTTGAATGGATAGGAAAGAGCTCATCCTTTTGTCAATTCTTAGCATTCTAGAACCATTCGCACGGGGGGATGAGCAAGATAACCGTTTCACTTATGGTGACCTGGATTACTGCACAGATTTCATCTTTTGTCCACACAACTTGGGAATTTTTATGTGTTTTAATTTTTGTTGGGATGTTACGTAACAAGGCGTATTTCAAGTAGAACTCTACCTTCGTAAAATTTGTCTGACTTGATACATTACATGGCTAAAGAGCAAAATGATGACTGAATCACGAAAAATCTTGATACATTAGAAGACCACTGACTCTAGTGTGGTAAAAAGCAATGCATGGTGTTTTTGTTGTTTTTGTAAAATGGAACAGTGTGGAACCAGATGGATTAGCAGAATAATTACAGTCTATGGTGCGTTTGTGCTTAATGCAACTACATATTTTTGTATTTTTGATGGATTGATTTTGATTATGAAGATGAGATGTGAGAAAATCTTTCTATTGATTAATTTGAACATGCCTTGAAATAAGATGCAACTTTTTGTTGTTTATGATGATTTTTTTTGTTTTTGGATTTTCTTGATGGTGACCAAGGGATTTTGAGAATCCTTTGGGGCATTTTTGGGGTGACCAAGCGATTGCGATAATCCTTGGATATTTTGGGGTGACCAAGCGATTGCGATAATCCTTGGAGCTTTTGGGGTGACCAAGTGATTGCGATAATCCTTGGAGCTTTTGGGGTGACCAAGTGATTATATGAATCCTTGGAGCATTTTGGGTTTGACCAAGAGATTGTGATAATATTTGGATCCTTTTGGGGTGACCAAGTGATTGCGATAATCCTTGGAGCATTTTGGGATTGACCAAGAAATTACAGAATCCTTGGAGCATTTTGGGTTTTGACCAAGCGATTGCAACAATCCTTGGAGCTTTTGGGGTGACCAAGCGATTGTGATAATCCTTGGAGCTTTTTGGGTTGACCAAAGGGTTTATGGACACCTTTGGATCATTTGGTGTAGTCCACTTGCTCTTCAAGGAATAGAGGTACCCCCAACTTGATGGTCTTTGTGCCCCGGATCTGGCTTTGGAGGTATGGGCACGAATGGATCGTACCTATGTGCGGATAGGAGGATAGAGTCTACCCTCGACACTGATGTCATTATGAGGTCTCTGGGCGAAAGTTGATATTTGTGTGCCCAAAGTGGCAGATGTAATGCATGGTCCCACTGCGATGGGTTAACGCGCCAATCATGCCCTAGTATTATGTTTATCTGTTGACATGCTTCATCGATATTTATGGGATGTCGATGTTGTCGCATGTGATTGCTATGGGCTATCTCTGTTTTATCCTCACCTTCAACCAGTGAGTACAACTCATCAAAATTTGGAGATTCTGAGACATGGAGGACTGTATCATTAGGTAGCCCTATGGTTAAAGGTTGATCCTCTTCGAAAGGAGCCTCATGTAAGTTGGGCCTTGGGAGATCCAAAATCTTGGTCTCTATCGACTCTAAGTGCTCTAGCGCTTTGCATGTATCAAGAAATTTGAGCTCCTCCTCTTCTTTTGTTGGTTTTTGTTGAGGAACTTGGGGCTTATGGAGGGGTGGCCAGATAGCATCCCCCATGCCTTGGTAGGGCAGTTCATCCCACTCTTCTTCTCACTCTGATTCCTTAGAGGCTTCTTGATGAATTTCTAAAGGTGGCCCATAAACCTGAGTGGGTTCCTGAGGAAGGTGCCCATCATTGGTTATAGGATTAGCCTCCCGCTCATGTCTAGGAGGCGTCGGGGGTGGTGCTTGATAAGGTCGTGGAGACTTGTCTCGCACCCGAGGGTTGTGCCTCTCATAATGTTTTGTCTTATGTGTGTGAGGGGTTGGAGTCCTCTCCTGTATAGTGTGTTGGAAGAACTCATTCTTCTAGTGCTGGATGTGCTCTTCATTAATATGGTATAGTTCCTCTAATGGTAGTTGGTCTAGCTCAAGTTGCGTGAGTTGCACCCAGCGTGTGAAATGCTTGACAGATTCTAAGATAGTTGATCTTACAGCCTCATGTTTAGAATGGTTAGACGCCTTTCTGACATATCTATCTTGGTCGTATTGATCCAAGATCTCTATAGGTAGCCTCCCTCTGTTGGGGGTAGCAGCATTCCCTCGGGGCTTTGGCCTCAGTGAGTGGTCCTGATAGATAGCAGGTGCGGAGGCGTGTTGCTCCTACACTGTATATTGCTCTCGAGGAAGGTAAGGGTTTTCCTCATGCTCTCTTTCATAAGTAAAAAGGGAATGGGTAGATTTGGCTCGCCCCGCCTGAGGAGCCTTGTGCTCTGGATTTGTCTTTGTAGTCCTGACAACTAGAGGGGGTGAAGGAGGGATAGTGTAATGATGTGGTTCCTCCCGTTGAACCTTATGTTGACCTAGCGCTTCATTGCGCGGTGACCGCTCATAGCGAGCATCTAAGGGAGCTCTCCTATGACTGTACCCCTCATGGAAGGGTGTGTGCTGAGTGCTATGCTGAATAGGAGTGCTCCTCGAAGAAGTGCCCCTATAGTCCCGTTCTGTCGGGGCGCAAAGGGGACTGCCTTGTGTGTCAGGCCGCCAAGGTGGTATGACCAAATCCTTGGGGCTATACCGGAGGTGACTTGTGCCTCCTTGGATATTCCCCATAGCATCCGCCCATGATTGGGCTTGGCTACGGGTGAGCACCATTGTGGTGCTCTTCTACTAGCTAAGTAGATTTTTATCTCGTTTATGATGATTTTTCTTTTTGTTACACTAAGCAGAAATGAACACACACATACACAAACTGTGATTATCTCTTTTAAAGATTAATGGTGTGTCCTAGACTGGTTTTAGTGCATTTTGATGATTTTGTTTTGTTTTTGCAAGTTTTGAAGAATGTTTAAATGCATAATGAAGGCTCATATAACTCCCAAAATGGTCGCCCCTTCAATATACCAACTAGGCCGATATACCAACCTCTCTATATACCCGCCCTTACGAGAGGGAGACTATAGGTACGTGAGAGCATATGGTACATGGTACGTAGGTGGTACGGAAGGGGGATTGTCCTCGCATGCTGGGAATCACTCAAGCAACACTCGATCAGCTTTCACGGGATTTACGCTTAACAACGAGTGACAATCGGGGTAATGGATGCAAAATCAAGCCAAGGTGGTGATGAAATCCACCGATGGTCTTGATCAAGGGCTGGGGTTTTACGACCAGCTCCTTGGTTTAATTTTACCACGTGAAGTGTGTGTGGTTCTTTTTATTTAAAAATGAAACAGGCAGCAAAAAAAAAAGAAACTTTCCCTAAGCCATACAAACACTAAAAACTAGAAAACAACAAATAGAAATTTGACGGAACGTAAAAAAAAATATATATATTTTTTAAACAATTAAATAAATAAATAAAGCATGAAAATTGACGACAACTTTCTCTACCCTTCTTAAACAATTAAAGAAAATGAAAGTAAAAATAAACAAATAAAAAATGATCTTTTTTTTTTTGAAATTTTTAATGGATTAAAACTTTTCCTAAGAAGGCAAACATGACAGAAAATAGAAATATCACAGCAGAAAATGACAGGGACAGTTAGAAACCGTTACCTCTTTTCTGCCCAAATCGGCTATCTTTTTCGCCCAAATCGGCTTTTTCTGATTCTCGGCCCGGTACCTGCAAGCACAAAAACACAAGCTTTAATCAGTTTTCGAATCTTAAAAAAAAATAGGGGACAGAGTCCCACCGTGATCGCCACTGAAAGCATGAGATTTCGGAAATAAAAAGAAACACTAATTGCTGCAATTTAAACTAACTAGCTTGATGCACGAAATAAAGCGGATATAATCAAATCGAAACCAAACGTAAAAGGAGAAAGCAGGAGAACAACCCTTTTTATTAATGTGATTCCAACTCGGTTACAATACATCTCCTCCCTTTTCAGGGGCTAAGAGAGTTAGCATGTTTCCATTACAAAAGTGAATAGTGATCTCTTTTCCGTGTGCCCACATGCAAAATGGGCGGGCCAAAGTGTTGCCGCCACTGATGTTAATGAGTCCTCGCTTCTTGCTACTCCTCCTACGTGCAAAGAAACAACCAAGGTGTTAGTAGCACCTGCTATGAATAGGGAAAGTTCGTTCTTTGAAATTAACAAAAGATGCATACAAAAGATTGTCAAATACAGTGAATAACACGAATCTAAGTCACCTGCAGATTTAACAGAAACCAAAAGACCTTATCGGAGGGCCGCTGCCATTAAAACAGTCGGCTGATTTGCCATTCATTGTAATTCGTTAGCGGGACAACAAACGACTTGCTCATGAATTTGACTGTGTTAATACACCGAACCAATGTTGTTACCTGTAGGTTAGCGGGACAACAAAAATGACAACGACATGATAATATTTGATAAAACCTCTTCTGAAATCAAGACTGTGAACTATTTAAACAACATACAATATAATGTGGGATAAACAAATAATAACCGAGTAGATTAAAATGAAATTTAACAAAAAGGTGGGGTGCCCAAGCGGGCCGCCCCCGTTAAAACTTGACTTTGACACCAATCCACTAGGGATGGGCTCAAAATCTCAGAGAAGGGGTTGTCAGCAAATTGGTTGATTCAAGTGGCCAAATGTCTGGTTTTTGGGTCCGGTTTTACACTTCCAATAGCCACCCAATAACCTCTCTTGCGAAAGATATTAAGGATGTGGAGAATGTAAATCAAAAGGGCAAAGGCGTGGTATCGAATTAGCAGCACTTCATTGCTTTTAAAAAAATGCTTCCCTCTTTTGGGTGGAAAAGTCCACTATTTTATAGACCTAGGGGTCTCTTTGGATAGGCATGCGTAAGCGCCATGTGTTGGTCATAGGTGTCATGTGGCGGTCATGTCTTCCCACGAGAGAGGAAAGTCCTCCATGACTCAAGCTTTCATGAATGCCTCTGTGACAGTCCTCTAACGGCCCACGCGCTTGACTGACTTCCACTTCCGATTGTTTAATGTCCACCTTCAAACGTTTAATGTCTGCGTTTAATTGTTTAATGTTTGCTTTTGATTGGTTAAATGTTTTCTTTCATATGTTTAAAATATACCTTTAATGGTTGAATTCCGCCTTATGAGTGCTTGATTTCTGCCTTTGATTGATTAAATTCGCCTTTGGTTGGTTAATTTTTTGCCCATGCGCAAATGCCAAAGTGTCGCGATATCGCGACACTTCGGCCAAGGCTTTTCTTTGGGCACCGAAGTGTCACGATATCGTGACGTCGCGATATCACGACGTGATATCGCGACACTTCGACCAAGGCCTTATTTTGATTAAGGATCGCTTTTAATTAAGGCTTTGTTTTGATAAAGGCTTGCTTTTGATTAAGGCTTGTTAAAACGACCAACTTTGTTTTGTTTACTTTTCGACCTTCTAAACTACTGTGTAAGTGGCTAGGACCACTGTTTGACCTCTAAGGGCTGCCCTGAAAGCTGTGTGTGTCAATGCGATCAGTGTTTGTAGTCACATAATCGGATTGGTGCTATTTTGGTGTCTACAAATGCCCCTTTTTGGGAAGCGCTGTGGGTGATGCAGTGCTGAGCAAAAAATAGATAACCAAAGCACTAATGATTAGGGTTTCTTGGTAACCTAACCAACTTTTGATGCCCCAAGTATGGAAAGGGCATGCATTCTTGAATCCTTGCTTCTGACGAGCTAAGGAATTTGATTTCAAGTGTTAACCTGTTTTGGTGAGGTGTGACTTGAGCTTGGACATTGATCAATCATGATTAGGCAAAGGGCGCAACCTTTTGTCCATAGGGGAACCTTGTGTTCATGCTTCGAGAATGCCAAGTGTTTGATCAATTTGATTGTTGCTTGTTTACTGCCCCAAGCAGGAGCATGATTGTCTTTGTCAATGATTCTTTGAATGCATGTCATTGCTTTGATTGGGTGTGTGCTTGTTGATTGGTGACTAAGTGTGACTACCCCCTCAAGCGACGAATCGATGAGGGAATGACCTTTATGAGAAAAGTGACGAGTTGCTTGACCCAAGATGACTTTTGTAAGGGTGCCTTTAGATGGTTTACCATTAAGCATGTGCAATTTCTTGACATTTGGACCTATTTTTGGTGGGTGTTAACCCTTTTGGTGATGCCATAATGGGGAGAAATCATCAAAAATATGACCTCCCATGGAGCGGTCCGGCTATGGTAGCCTTCTTAGGGAGTAGGATAGTGACAATGTAAACCTCGACATCAGTTTTGCTATGCCAAGAGGTTAAGTGCAAGAGCACTCTTGTTTGGCAATGTTTATTGCTATGTTTTTGTGTTGCATTTTTGTGATGTTTTTGTTGTTTTGATTTTCTTGCTTTGTGTATATGTCATGATTTTATGTTATGCACAATGATTGATGTTGATGGATGCATGTTTATGGTGACGAATGCATATGGTATGATAAATGCGCATGTTGTTGATTTATATGATAAGTAATGGAATGGATGAAAATATTTGTTGATAACCTTACATTAGCACCATAGACTATACATGACTTATGGCTTTATGTATTGGGTGATTGCTGTGGTAAATGCTTTTTGTGTATATATGTGGTTTTTCTATTTTTGTATTTTCTGATTGTATGGTAAGGATGAAAAGTAGTGCAGTTGGTTTAGAAATGTAGCTAAGTGTTTCTAAGACTCAGATGGTTTAATTAACTAGCCAATACTGTACTGTTGTATTACAAGATGTTTGAACAAGGTATGAATCGTGCTTGTTTTTGACCAAGTTATTTCACATCTCTGTGTGTGCATTTGAGTTCATTTATGTGGTATTTATCAGGATACCGCCAGTGCCAGATGGGCTCTCAACCGAACCTGTATTGAGGATCACCTAATTAGCTCCACTAACTCCTTTTTTGTATTTAGTCAGATTAATCTATTTTGCGATCTAGGAGACCATAAGCTAGCTCATCCACATGCAAACATTGATCTGTACACAAGTTAATGTGACAAATATATCGTCATGCGGGAAGTTTACCGCCAGTGACCGATAGGCTATCAACCAAACTGGTACTGAAGTTTGCCTCATGACCTGTTAGAATGCTAAGAGTTCCAGGGATTCAAGTTTGAATCCCTTATTTTCTTCAATTGTATTGGGATACTTGCTCCTTTGTAGTGATAAAATCATTGTTTATTTTTATTTGTTTTTCTTTTGAGCAAGGGATTTGGATATGGAGTGACGATAATCACTATTGTTTGTGCATTTTGATGTGTGCACTGTAGGATGTCAAATTTTTGTGTTTTGACGTTTGCAAATTTTTGATGTTTTGCAACTATTGAGAACTTTGGGATTCTTAAGGAATTGGGTAGGGAAGATGCTTGTACTTTTGCCAACTCTCAACATTCTTTGGGTCATTCACAAGAGATATCGCAAAACTTCGGTACCCAAGGCAAAGCCTTGGCCGAAGTGTCGCAATATCGCGACACTTAGGTGCCCAAGGCAAAGCCTTGGCCAAAGTGTCGTGATATCGCGACGTCACGATATCGGGACACTTCGGCCAAGGCTTTGCCTTGGGCGCCGAAGTGTCGCGATATCACGACATCGCTATATCGTGACACTTCAAACAAGGATTGCTTTTGCTAAAGGCTTTAAAATGACCGACTTTGTTTTGTTTACTTTTCGACCTTCTAAACTACTGTGTAAGTGGCTAGGACCACTGTTTGACCTCTAAGGGCTGCCCTGAAAGCTGTGTATGTCAATGCGATCAGTGTTTGTAGTCACATAATCGGATTGGTGCTGTTTTGGTGTCTACAGGGATATACACTTGGAATATATTATGACAAAATCAACTTGCAGACATCTTCACCAAGTCATTTCCTTCTTTGTGTTACCTTCAGTTGCAAGAAAAACTTGGAGTGTTACAACTGCATTGACAAAGAGGTATTCCACCTCTCACTATATTGTACATGAGTACCTCATCAGGCCTTTTTGCCAAGACTCATCCTTTATTTTTTAAAGAGGATAATCTTCACCATCCGAAGACAAGCCTCTTTCATACTTCTTTGCTTTTGATTGATGGATTTTCCCTCTAGGTTTTTACCACAATTTCAAAACAAAGGGGTGATAGTTGGTTTTTCCTCACAGGGGTTTTTTACACCAACTATCTATGTTGTACATGAGTACCTCATCAGGCCTCGTTGCCGAGACTCATTTGTAGAATCTCCCCTAGTATCACTTAAGGGGGGTGTTAGAATAATTGAATATTATCTTAAGTTTCACTAGGATACACACTTGAGTTTCCACTCCTCCATGTGTCAGGAGAACTCTCAGTGGTGTCTTCATTAGGTTTGATAAATTATTGTAATCCAAAAACTCTCAATGATCAACTCTGCTACTTATACAGAGTTGATCCTAGAGATAAATCAACCAGTTCCACTCTTCTCTTCATATTTTATGTAATACTTTGCATATCTATTATTGTGAAATTCTAACATACCCATGGAATAATCAATCAGTTCTATTGTATTTCTTCAAATCTTGTAATGCTTTGTAGTTATACTCTTGGGAAATTCTAACACACATATCCCAAAGAAGACAAGGAAGGCTCTATATAAGAAAATCAAAAAGCTCATATTTATTGGTTATTGTGAGAAAATTAAATCATACAGGCTCCTTGATCCCATAACTCATGTTTATTTTTCATAGGAATGCCCAATTTGATGAAACATTCCCTCATAAATATCCTCAACCATCCTCTTCCACCATTTAGTCTCTTGAGATTTATCCAATAATAGAGCCTCAATATAATGAAGAACCAAATTTAGAAATTAATTTAGAGATTAATGATCAAGATGAGAATCCTATTACTCCAACTCAAAGTCCTACCATTCCTACTATTCATTCCACTATATGAAAATGGGCCCGCACCATTGTTAAAAAAGCTACTCCCTACATCCAAGATCTTCCATCATCCAGATTAGGCAATTTTGTAGGCTCTGGTCTTCTATGTCAATCCATTTTCGCTAATCCTGAATCATTAAAAGAAGCAACTGGTATTAAAGAATGATATAATGCCATAGAGAATGAATTCTCTTTCTTAATCAAAAATAAAACTTGGGATTTAGTTCCTCTACCTAAAGGAAGGAAAATAGTTTAATGTAAATGGATTTACAAAACAAAATATGTACATAATGGAGAAATTGACAAACACAAAGCTCACCTGGTAGCCAAAGTTTTCTCTCAAATTGAAGGAATTGATTATTTTGAAACCTTTGCACCAGTTGCCAAAATGGATTCTATTAGACTGGTTCTTGCTCTAGGTACTTTCCAAAAGTGGTTTGTCTTTCAAATGGATGTAAAAAGTGATTTCTTGCATGGGGACTTAAAGGAAGAGATTTTCATGGAACAACCTACTGGTTTCACTCAATACTCCCCCCTTGTTTGTAGGCTAATGAAGTCTCTCTATGGCCTCAAAAAAGCTCCTAGAGCTTGGTATGAAAAAATGGACTCCTTCCTTCTTTTCTTAGGTTTTTCTCATTGTGAGTCTGATGCCATAGACTACATTTGGAGAGATAAATAAAAAATTACCATACTCATTCTCCATGTTGATGACCTACTGCTCACTGGTATAACATCGCTCACATTTAGACTTTCAAGGACTCCCTTTCTGAAAATTTTGAAATGATAGATTGCAAACCTTCTCCTAAACCATTTTAGTCTGGAGTCACTCTAAGTACTTCCCACACATCCCCTCTATGTGATGCAACTCTATATTATCATCTTGTAGGGAGTCTGTTATACCTTACTCATACTCACCCAGATATCTCTTATGCTATTGGATTAATATCCATATTCTCACATCAACCTCATTTTAGTCATTGGCAAGCAACAAAAAGAATCCTCTGCCTCTTACAAGGAACTCCTCACTTTGGGCTCTTATATGAAGAAAAATCCATGGATATCATTGGTTAGATGGATTCTAATTGTCTAGGTTCAGTAGAAGATAGATGTTCAACTTTTGGCTATATCTTTTGTCTTGGTTCTTCGCCAATTGCTTGGTTATGCAAAAAACAATAGGTAGTGGCTTTATCATCTATAGAGGAAGAATACAGGGCAACAATTTTGGCAAGTCAAGAAGATCTTTGGCTTCGTTATATACTAAGATAATTTGGTTTTTCCCATGAAAAACCTATTACTCTTTGGTGTGACAATCAGAGCACAATTCAAATTGCACAAAACCCAGTTAAACATCAATGCACCAAGCACATTGAGATTCACATGCACTTCATTTGGCAACATATTCAGAGAGAGGAAATATAATTGGAATATATTCCCATAGAAAATAAAATTGTAGACATCTTCACCAAGTCATTTCCTTCTCTGTGTTACATTCAGTTGCGAGAGAAACTTGGCGTAAAACAACTACAATAAACATAGGTCTTTTACCTATCCTTTCTTATTATTGTTGTATTATTTGGAGGATGGTTTTTTCCCACGTGGTTTTTTTTTATCATCTCTCCTAAAATATAAATTGTTCATGAGTACCTAATCAGGGCAAGTTCCTAGGACTCATTGTTTTTTCATGAGGATAATCTTCGCCATCCGAAGACATGCCTATATATTTATTTTTCTGACATATGGTTTTTCCCAAGGGGTTTTTTCACCATCTATATATATTGTAAATGAGTACCTCATCAGGCCCTGTTGTCGGGACTCATACCTTATTTTTTTTGTCAATGAGGACAATATTCACAAACCGAAGACATGCCTCTTGCTTTTTTTTTTATAGATGGTTTTTTTACATGTGGTTTTACCATCTCATCAAAAAGGATCATTGTACATGAGTACCTCATCAGGCCTTGTTGTCGGGACTCATTTATATCATTCACCCTTAGTATCACTTAAGGGGGGTGTTAGAATAAGTAATTATTCTCTTAAGTTCTACTAGGATAGACATACTTGAATTTCCACTCCTCCATGAGTCAGGTGAACTCTCAGTATAGTCCGAGTCATATTTGATGTGTTTTTGTAATCCAACGACTCTCAATGGTCAACTTTACTATTTATAAAAAGTTGATCCATGGAATAAATCAATCGGTTCTATTTTATTTCTTCAAATCTTGTAATGCTTTGTAGTTATACTCTTAGAAAATTCTAATAATGTCAAACAACTACTTTACATTAATATTTATAGAGAGGATACATGTTATATATCAAAGCGTGTAATTACATACATACATTTTAAATAGTTTTGAACGTTTTGAATAGGTTAGGAGTTAACAACACGGTTGTATCTAACACCACCTTACTTATTAAATGGCATGGTAGTAGCTACCACCACCTTACTTATAAGACATTTAATAAGTCGGTTAACATTGTAATCTACATGTTGTTTTTTCCTTATTATTTAATATCTCAGTCATGTATTTGATTACTTTTAACAACAAAATCTCTTATATTATTTTATTTATTATAATTATATATTTACTTCTTAGGAAACTTATTTTTAAATTCAAACCTAATAATTTATGTTTAATCCATGTCAAAAGCTCACAAATATATTTACTTTTTAGGCTTACAATAATTTAAAAATTTTATTCTTAGAATAATTATTATAACAAAATTTAACTATTTTTGAAAGTTATATTATATATTTACATAGAATGATAACACTAATGTATGTTTTAAAATTTTATTTAAATATAATTCCTTCTCATCAAATGTATAGAGGTGAAATCAATTTCAATCTTCATAAAATTAAATATATTATTTATTTATATAAACTTATAGATGTGGAATAAAATGACATATATGTCATATATAATAGTTATATAATTTTTAAATTTTATTATTAAATATTTATAATAATTTCTTTTTTTCTAATTTGGTTAGTGTGATAAACCCCTACCACCAATGCGCAAGCTGAGCAGTCTCCTCCCAACCATGATCCCTCATAAAGCCAAATACTATGCTTATCAATAGGGAATTTAACACACCCACCACACACTTGCCCACACCGTGGTTTGAACCTTATAATAAAAAATATGTTTATCAATGAAAAGACAAAGACATAACATATATAAGATATAAAAATATAAAATTCCCCTAGTAGATTGGAAGTAAGCTTATTCGAGGAAGAGCAAGGGTTTATAGATTTTATTGTTTTTGGTGTGCTTTTTAATTTGTTGTAGCTCTTTCCAAAGTTATCTTGGGCTATGTTATGCATGATATATCAAATACTTTTGCATTGCTCCTATGTATCCTTTTTTTTATTGTTTTCTTTAGTTATTTATTTATCTTATTGTTTGTTTTTCTTTGTATGTTTTCTTTAAAGGAAGATTTTAAAATTTTTAATTCATGGGTTTTAACTTATTACTAGGGTTGTGCATAGTGGCTAATCATTGTTAATTACTGAGTATTTGGATTTTTTAAATTTGGAATTGGCTAATATTGGGGACCCTTGACTAGGGCCCATTAGCCCCAAATTTTTGGGTGTAAATATTTTTGGGTAGATTCGCCCCAATTTTATAATAATTGGACCATTTTAAGCTTAATTATCCAATATTAACCCTAATAATAGGGAACCTTTTCACCTTGAAATTATAAAAAAATTATATCTCAAAACTAATTCACCCCATTTTTATATATACATTTTAGGGCCAACACCTTAGGCATAACCCTGCTTATGGCATGATTCTAAGACTTCTCTGATTATATCCATCAGTTTATTGCTATCAAAAATATAAGTTTGAAAAATATTTGTTCTCTTTCTTTTCTCTCTTTTCATAATATTCTCGAGTGATTTAAAAAATAAATAAAAAATTGTATGATGAATTTTTTTCTATTGTCTTTCCTTCAATTACTTGAAGATATTATTATTGTCCACTTTATTACATTTGGATCTTTATGTACATTGGATTGTGATTAGATTTTATCTCCATAGGAAATACTTCAATTTCTAGATATTTTATCCTTAAAATGAAGTTTGGTGAGCAAATAGCATAATCAACTACACCATATTCCATTATGTGTTTCACAAGTATTTTTTTAGATTTTTACCATATGTTTATGCCATTATAGATGATCAATCCCTTTATGCTACATATTTTAACAAGTTCTTCTCCATAACATGTGATAGCTCCTTGATTTTCATTTCAATACCTTAACCAATAATGATCCATCTCTACTTCTAGCCATAATATATTATCATCTATGACTTCATTGGTCCTTAAAGAGCTTTCTTGTCTATTTGTTGTATTGGTATTAAACCCACTAAAACCACCTCACCAATATTGTTATATTTTGTGACATATTTTTTCAATAATGTATATGGATCTTCATGCTTTATATCATATTTTTATAAAACATTGATTTTTATGGAATAAAATAACAAGTCGTGATGCTAATCACTTTATCATTATCTATGATTCTAATTCACATATATTATTTATTTGAGTCTTCTTTCTCAATTTGTATGAGTTTACCCTAGAATTTTATTAGTATTGTTACTTCATGGATGTTTTTTCTATTACTTCAATTCATATTGATATCTTTTTATATACTTCATAGTCTAGAATTGTGTATCCATCATGTTCATGTGTTTGTATTACTACAATTGTATCCTTTGCTTTAGCTGTGAGCTCTAGAACAAGATCTCTTCTCCATGGATATCTATAACTGTTAGAATTTCCCAAATAGATGTGCAAAGAATTACAAAATATGGAATAATAAAAATATAACTGAATGATTTATTCTAAGGATCAACTTTGTATAAATAGAAAATTTGATCAATTAGAGCCATTGGATTACAACAACTCATCAGAAATGATGAAGACACCACTGAGAGTTCTCCTGACACATGGAGGATTGGAAAATCAAGTGTGTCTATCCTAGTTGAACTTAAGAGAATATTGTATTATTCTAACACCCCCCTTTAGTGATACTAGGGGAGACCATACAAATGGGTCCCAACAATAAGAATTGATCAGGTACTCATGTATAATGACTTATTTTTGAAGAGATGGAAAAACCCAATGGGAAAAAAACTATCAATCAAAAGGAAGTAAGAGGCTTATCTTCGTATGGTGAAGATTATCCTCTTATACACTAAATTTTTGGTGAAAAAAACCCTGTGGGGAAAAACCAACAATGACTTCTTTTGAAGAGATGGTAAAACCCAATGGGAAAAAACCATCAATAAAAATGAAGTAAGAGGCTTGTTTTCATATGGCAAATATTTTCCTCTTATACACTAAATAGTTGGTAAAAAAACCCCTGTGGGAAAAAACCAACTATGAGAAGAAGAGAGGCATGTCTTCATATGGCAAAGATTGTCCTCATTATACAAAAAAAAGGAAATATAAGTCCTAGTAACTTGGCCTGATTATATACTCATTTACATAATATAGTTGGTGAAAAAACCCCTGTGGGAAAAACCAACCATGAGAAGAAGAGAGGCTTGTCTTCGTATGACGAAGATTGTCCTCATAAGACCAATAAATGCAGCTGTAGTGCTCCAAGCTTATCTCACAGCTGAAGGTAACATGGAGAAGGAAATACCTTGGTGAATATATCTGCAACTTGATCCTTAGTTGGAATATATTCCAAGTTTATATCCCTCTTCTGAATATGTTGCCTTATGAAGTGCATGTGTATCTCAATGTGCTTGGTGCACTGATGCTCAATTGGATTTCGTGCAATATGAATTATGCTATGATTGTCACACAAAAGAGTTATAGGTTTTTCATGGTTGAAACCAAATTATTTCATTATTTGATGAAGCCAAAGAGCTTCCTAACTAGCTAATATTGCTACCATGTATTCTGCCTTTGTAGAAGATAATGCTATTGTTTGTTGTTTCTTGCATAACCAAGCTATTGGTAAAGAACCAAGGCAAAAGACATAGCCTGAGGTTGAACATCGGTCTTCTATTGATCCTACCCAATATGAATCTAAGTAGCCAATGATATCCATGGATTTTCTCTTGTAGTGTAGCCCAAAGTGAGTAGTACCCTGCAAGTATCGAAGGAATATTTTTGCTGCTTGCCAATGACTGAAATGAGGTTGATGGGAGAATCTGGATATGAGACCAACAACATAAGAGATATCAGGGTGAGTATGATTAAGGTATAGCAGAATCCCTACAAGTTGGTGGTATAGAGTGGCATCACACACAGGGGATGTGCAGGAAGTACTAAGATTAATTCCATATTGAAAGGGGGTAGGAGAAGGTTTGCAATTTGTCTTATTGAATCTTTGAAGAAGAGTTAGAGTGTACTTTTGTTGACACGATGAAATTCCTGCATCTGTTTGACTTATTTGGATTCCAAGGAAGTATTGAGCTTTACCTAGATCAACCATTTCAAATATTTTAGAGAGGGAGTCTTTTATAGTCTTAATGTGAGTCAAGTTATTTCTAGTGAGAAGAAGATCATCAACATAAAGAACAAGAATGGTGATATTTACTTCATTTCTCCAAATATAAACTGTGTTATCAGACTCACAATGAGAGAAACCTGTGGAAAGAAGGAAGGAGTCCATTTTTTCATACCAAGCTCTAGGGGATTGTTTGAGGCCATAGAGAGACTTTTTAAGCCTACAAACAAGAGAGGAGTCTTGAGTGAAACCAACAGGTTGCTCCATGAATATCTCTTATTTTAAATATCCATGTAAGAAAGCACTTTTTACATCCATTTGATAGACAGGCCACTTATGAGAAGTAGCCAGAGCAAGAACCAGTCTAATAGAATCTATTTTAGCAACTGGAGCAAAGGTTTCTGCATGATCAATACCTTCAATTCGAGAAAACCTTTTGCTACTAGATGAGCTTTGTGTTTGTCTATTTCTCCATTAGGCCCATATATTGTTTTGTAGATCCATTACAATGAACTAACTTCCTTATTTTAGGTAAGGTAACTAAATCCCATGTTTTTATTTTGATCAATGAAAACAATTTGTTCTTCATGGCATCATTCCATTTTTTAATACCTGAGGCTTCTTTGAAGGATTGATGATCAAAGGAAATAAACTGATAGACAAGACCAGTGCCTATGGGTTTAGATGATCTGGTTGATGGAATATTTTAGATGTAAGGAGTGGCTTCTTTAACAATGGTACAGGCCTATTTTGGTATAATGGAAGGGGTGGAAGGAGCTGAAAGACATTGAGTTGGAGTTACAGGTTCTTCATCTTGATTATCAATTATCAAGTTAACTTCAAGAGTTGGCTCTTCATAATATTGAGGTTCTACTATGGGAGAAGGCCCAATGGAGGAAGAGGGGGATTGAGGATCCTTTTGAGGGAATGTTTCATCAAATTGGACATTCCTATGAAAGAAAATATCATGAGTTGAAGGATCAAGGAGCATGTATGATTTCAATTCTTCACAATAATCAACAAATATGAGCTTTTTACTTTTCTCATATAGAGCCTTCATTTTCTTCTTTAGGATGTGAGCCCAAGTAGTACACCCAAAAATATTGAAGTAGGAAACATCTGGTTTTGAGCCAGACCATGCTTCTTCAGGAGTTAAATGGTCCAGAACATTATAAGGTGTGTGATTTTAAATATAATTGGCACATTTAATAGCTTACCAAAAGAATATTTTGTAGATAGAAAAGTGGTTGCAAAGATATGAAATGCACCATTTAGTTTAGATAGAATTAGATATATGCACTCTTATTCAGTATTAGTCTTCCCACTGCCTTTGTATTGAGATAGAACTTCTTTGAATTTTGTAAGAAAGTCAACAATACTGTTAAAATCATCAAGATACAATGATGTTAGTTCTGCTTCTAGCTGCATTAGTCTCATTTGATCTACTTTTTCAAACAAAGATTTTAATTTTTCCCAACTTTCATGAGGAGTTTTACAATCTGTAATATGAAACCACAAACTTTTCATGAGCATTAGAGCTAAAAATACCCATAGTTTCATGCATTTTTCCTTTGTGAACAAAATTTTCATATTCTTTATCAAACTTAGGTTGTTTTTCTTCTAAAAGGTGAGTGAGACCTTTCTGAGAAATTAGATTTAAAACTTTGGATTTCCATGTATGGTAGTTATGAGGAGTGAGAAGATAAATTGTATTTATTGAGTTCATTTTTATAGATAACCCTAAGTTCCCCCCTTTAACTTTAAAAAGGGAAATAATGGACCAATATGTTCAAGTCCTCAAAGAAGTTCCAAAGTTCTAAAAAATTACCCACCCTTACGAGAGGGAAACTATAAGTAATTAGAGAGAACTTGTGATCGATGAGAGGAGAACAGAAAAATGGCCAAAGTTTTAGGAGCACCAAATTTATCAAAAAATACCCACCCTTACGAGAGGGAAACTATAAGTATTTTTGATAATTGATGTTTAGTTTGATTAAAGGAATACAAATATGCCAGACCTATATATCTTGTCTCTCAAATACGCACCCTTACAAGAGGGAAACTATAAGTATTGAAAATATTCTATACTTGGGACATAGGCTTATATCATCCAGGCAAATATTGTGATCTTGATAACTCGCCCTTACTTGAGGGAAACTATAAGTTATATGGGAATCCCAATAGTGGTAAGAGATATTATATTTGTAGGATTTAGAACAAAGAAATTACTATGCTAAAGGAACAAGTATTATTAGGCCCTTTAAAAAAAATTGTTTAAGTAAAGGGAAAGAAAGCAAAATACTATAATGTAGAGATTCAAAACCAAAATTATAATTATTAATAAGTTTGAGTAGATCTTTACAAATTATTTTTAATGTAAAACTAAGTCAATAAAACAAATGATCACTATAGAAAAAGGCAAACATCCAAAAAAAAAGGATTATATTTTATTATTTTTAAACTTAGTTTTAATTTAAAGATTTTAAAACTTATAAAGAGATAAGTGATCACTATAAAGTTAATTGCAATAAAAATATTTTAAACCAAAAGGAATTAAAGGGAATTCTTTAAGCAATATAACATATTTTAAGAGCATAAAAAATATTGAGGCTAAAAAAGATGCAAAGAGACACACCCCACCGCGAAACTTGATAGGTGCAATAAAGGCACCTTATCAACACCCCCAATTTTATTAAAATATTACAATAATGATATCCGAACCAATGAAGGCCGAAAAAGAAAACGTAATGTTTTCTTCTGAAAGCTCCAAAATCGCAAATAATAAAATAAAATACAAAATGATTCAAAAAAATCCTGGAATTCAAAATGATTCAACAACCAAACCTTTGGAATCTAATGTTAATAAGAGGAATGTCATGGAAGAGAGCAACAATGATGGACCAACAAGACACCTGCAGACAAATGTTAGATAAAAAATTAATTTATATATTTTATACTAGTGTATAGTGTAGGTGACGTCATTCACAGAGCATTGAGGAAGAGGATCGAGTTGAGGAGGGCCTTTGAAGGAAAGACGATCAGGCCAGGGCCCTACAAGTGGCGGTACAACATGGCGCTTTAATTTTAGAACCTTCTGTTGTGCTCAAAATGATTTTCTTCGAACGAAAACTAATAAAAGAAGAGACGTTGTGGTACACCAGTATCTAGAACAAACACTACTAAAATAAGAGATGATGTGATACACTAGTATCTAGAATGATGCTAAAAGAAGAGGCATTGTGGTCCTTCAATGAGGAAGGAAGCGCGTAAAACTTGTAGAACATAGAGCTAGCAGACAAATATAGAAGAGCCTAAAATATTTTATGAACGATGTAAAGCAGAGAGGTAATAATTTCTTATGCCAATGAAGTTGTTTTATAAATAGAAAACATACGAAAGAATCCCGGAGCACCAAAATAACCAACAAGAGAGAGATCATGAAAGATCACAAAAATAATCTTCAAAAAATTATAATACCTCAAGCACGTCGAAGCTTATCGTGCATAGAAGGCCACCTTTCCTTTTTGGATGAAATGCTTTTGGTTTATTTATTAAACCATTAGTCTTTAATTTGACGCGATGAGGGAAATCAAATATAATCTATTTACCTTTTTTTGGTGGAGAGGGAAAAAAGTAGAGAGGGGAGGGTCTCGATCCCTTCCTTGCTCCCCCTCCCCTGATTTTTGTTCAGTCCCTGGCTCTTCCCAGGTCATCCCTCCCTAGGATTGTTTGTTGCAGATGATATCCTTGAGGGAGATCCTTCTCCTCTTTCTGCACCTCTCCTAGTCGGTCAGGGTTCCCTTGTTTGATTTTTTGGCCTGGTGCTTCCCAGGGTTCCTTGCTATTTTGGGGATCCCTTCCCTTTTTTTTCCCTCAGGCTTCCCCCTGGGGTTTTCTGCAGGTTTTTGGCATGGATCTGGTTCCCTGCGGTTCTTTGGGTGGTGGGGGTGATTGGTTGGGTTTTTGATGGCTTCCTGGGGTTTCCTTTGAGGTCCTTACTACTTTGGGGGTGGTCTGGGGGCCTCTTTCCCCTTTTTGCTAGTGAATCCTCTATGGGATCATGTGGCTGTTGTTGGTCCCATCCCTGTGGGGAGGGCCCTCTTCGATTTCCCACTTGGAGGCTTCTTCATGCTGGTTATGCTCCTTGGTGGACACCCTAGGCATTTTTTTGGCCTTGGGGGGGGATTTTTCTCTGCCTGGGTTGTTCCCAGCCTCAGTCCCAGTTCCCTAAAGTTTCTCCTATGCAAGGATGGGATTCTTGGCCCCTGCTATTGGGGTTCTCTGGGTTCTGCTACATTTTTCAAATCTTGGGGGGATCTGATCTATGCATGCAGACCCTGGATCCCCCAGGCTAGGCTCCCAGGGATCCCATATTTGTGGTTGTTACCTCTTCCCACCTGGGATCCCCAGTCCCTGTATCCCTGGTCCCTTAACCTGTTGTCTTTTCCTACTGGTTGTCCTGGGGGCGGGATTCTCTTGGTGGTGCTTTCTGGCTGCTTCCCGATGGGTGAGATCTCCTCTTTGTTGGTTTTCAACTGCTTCCTTCTGGGTGAGATTCCCCCTTTTTTCTAGGTAGGATGGTTTCCCGTTGGGCAGATGGTTTCCCATGGGGCGGTATTCTCCAATTCCGCTGGGTTTCCTGCTGGGCGGGTTTTTCTCATTTCCTACTAGTTTTCTCGGGAGGTAGGATTCACTTGGTAGAGGTTTTTGCTGCTTTTTGTTGGGTGGGATCTACACTGGGATGGATTTTTGCTGCTTCCCACTGGGTGGGATTCACTCTTTGGTGGTTTTTTTACTACTTCCCGCTAGGCGGGATTTATATTATAATGGTTTTTTGCTGCTTCCTGCTGGGCGGGATTTACACGATGGCGGTTTTCAGCTGCTCCCCATTGGTTGTCCTGGGGGCGGGATTCTCTTGGTGGTGCTTTCTGGCTGCTTCCCGATGGGCGGGATCTCCTCTTTGCTAGTTTTCAGCTGCTTCCTACTGGGTGGGATTCCCCCTTTTTCTAGGCAGGATGGTTTCCCGCTGGGTGGGATGGTTTCCCACGGGGCGAGATTCTCCAAAACCATTGGGTTTCCCGCTGGGCGGGTTTTTCTCATTTCCTGCTGGTTTTCTCGGGAGGCGAGATTCACTTGGTAGAGGTTTTTGCTGCTTTTCGCTGGGCGGGATCTACACTAGGATGGATTTTTGCTGCTTCCCGCTGGGCGAGATTCACTCTTTGGTGGTTTTTCAATTGCTTCCTGCAAGGCGGGATTTATATTTTAATGGTTTTTTGCTACTTCCTGCTGGGCAGGATTTCTGTTTGTTTTTCATTTTTAGGGTATTGGTGCCTTTGGCCCAGAATTTTGTTGTAATGGCTTATTCTCGACATGTTATTATCAACTCTTATGTAATCAGGTTTTGGGATCCTAGTTAAAACTCGTTGTAAATACAAATGCTACTTAACAAAAAAATATATAATCTATTTACGAAGACTAACGAATAGCAAAATAAAATATTTAAAGATTTCTCAACATAAAGAAGACTACATTTTAAAACAGATGCAACGAAGGCTATTGAAGGTGAATTAAAAAAACGTAGACAAAGATATAAAGAAAAAATGGCCTCTTTAATAATTGCTTAGTTATATTGTTTCTCCTCTCAGATTATGCAGAGTTGCTACGCTTGAGAAGGAGAATAAAATATAAGCAAATGTAATAGAAGTATAGGGCATTAAAACAAATTTTATTTTAAGAAGCAATATTTGAGATAAAAATAATTTGCATAAATGGTAAAATAGATGTTAGAATTTTTTTTAAACAAATTACCATAAGCTAATATCTAAAAAAAACATCTAAGATAAACTATAAGATCTTTTCTTCTTAAAAAAACAAAGAAGAAGAATATTAAGAACCAGTTCATAAGACTTCCTTCAAGATAGAATGCTAGCAAAATCTATCCTACTCTAGTACCATGTTAGAATTTCCAAAATAGATGTGCCAAGCATTACAAGATATCGAAGAAGCAAAATAGAACTGACTGATTTATTCTAAGGATCAACTTTGTATAAATAGTAAAGTTGATCAATGAGAGTTGTTGGATTACAACAACTCATCAAACCTGATGAAGACACCACTGAGAGTTCTCCTGACACATGGAGGAGGTGGAAACTCAAGTGTGTCTATCCTAGTAGAACTTAAGAGAATATTCTCTTATTCTAACAATAACAATTCCAACTTACCAATATTAAGTGTTCTTGGTGGGCCTCAATTTTACATCTATTTTGGTTTATCACATTTATAATGCATTTCGTTCACGTTAACACCTATCTATCTATATATTTCAAAGAATTTTCCTTTTACCTCATAAAATAAACATTATAAATCAGATTGATCTAGCTCTCATATCTTCCCTTACTTTCTCCATTCTACATGTTTGATGAATTTATTTTCTCTAATGCAGATTATCAAAAAGAAAATCCCTTGTTAAGTTAGTTGGTTGTGTTTCCTTGTTCTCCATACTCTTTTATTAACTTAAATATTATGTTTATTGACATATTTTATCTTTTCTTTGCTTCAATAGTTGTATTCTAATTTGTTTCTCTAATAAATATCTTTGTTCCTTTGGCTTGATTGTTGGATCTCTTACCACTTGTGCCCATGATCTAGTTTCCTCTAATTTTTTTATAATTCTTCTTCTCTTGTCATTATGTTTGCAATTGTTATCATTAACCTTAATATGTTTTCACGGATGTCAAGTAATTTATATATATACATAATTATCATTTATAAAAACATTATATGATTTTTTAAAATATTATGGAAATAATATTATAGTATAATATGGGTGGATTTATTTCATTCCCACATAATCAAATAAAAAATTAATATTTAAATTGATTATATGGAATTGAAACATGATCCATCCTCATTGCATCAATAGCCATATAGTGAAATTATAACAACATTATAATTATGCTTATATTTCCTAATAATGTTTGAACCAAGTCTCCTCCTTATAATTTGAAGTATTTAGTGGGTTGAGTTCATGTCATTTGATAAAGTATTATGATTCACCCAATCAGATTTGAACCTTAGTTTCAAATGTAAAACTTCTCACTAAAAATTGAATATTTTTAATCAACTAATAAATAACTATTAAAATAATTCCTATTCATATTAATCATATAAGTGTTTTTTTTTTTAACATATCAATTTGAAGATGGATAATGCTAAGTTTATTTCTAATCAAAGTCATTTGAGGTAAAATTTTACTAAAAAAAAATAATATTAATTGTAATTATATTTAAGGTCTCTTCTATTTAATTTTTTTAATTATAAAAGTATTAACCTAAGATATAAATTTTCTAATAATATTTTTAACTATATAGTTTCTAATATATTTTGTAAGAGTTTTAATTATGTTAATTTTATTTTTTATTTTTCTAACTATACAATATTAAAAATGATAGATACAAATATTGATTGATTTTTTTTTGTGTATGGTATTAAGAAGGGTATTTTTGAAAGGAAATACACAAAACTTATTTACAATAGATGGAGAACTGGGAAGGCAAGGAAGAATCAAGAGGTTATCCATAAAACTAGAAGGCCTCACAACCCAACACAACTAACCAAAAATACACTTAAAGTTTCTCACCCAAGCCAAGAATTGAAGATCTGCATTCAAAAAATTGATCCAACATTCAACAAAAAAATACCCAACATTTAAAAAATATCCCATATATCCAAAACAAACAACATTCCTATCTAAATTTCAACTAATAAAATCAAACCTGGAAAGGATATTCCCACCCAAGAAGCAAGTCTAGAAAAAAAAGGATAGCTAAACAAGCCATCCGAAGGTAATTTAAAAATAAACCCTCTAGCTGATCATTAGGTAATTCTAACAGAAGTCCAAAAGCACAAAGGCCTGAATCTAAAATTTTTGTAATGCACAACCAACCAGTAGCACAACCAACCAGTAGTAGAGACTAACAAAAAAGAAGCAATAAATAGTGATAAAATAAATAGGCTCAAAGACCATCATCAAGAACCCCAAAATATTAGGGGATTAATAAGAGATCTTCCTACCCAAGATAGGAAGCAAAAATTTCAAACCAAGGATACTTTAGATAAATCAAAACAACATAATATGTCATCCAAAGTAAACCTCAAGGTTTAGAAAGGTATCCTAAACCAAAAGTTAGAATTTTGAAAGGCTCTTAGAACCTTCACAGTAGGTTTTTGACAGAATCCCAAAACTATGATAAGGTTTTGGAAGACTCTCTAAACATTAGAACAAGGTCTTTAAAGGGTACCAAGAACCTTGTACAAATGGATCAAGGTTGCAGTAGAGGACCTAGGATTTTGGAAGGCTCCCCCAACCTATTTGTATATATATGTTACTTTTCTCTTCGAGATTGACTACAATCTATATAGTTTATTTCCAGGGAATTAGCTTGATACCTTTAAGTATAAACCATAGGGTGTCAATTTTTACCCTTAAAGTAGACCCCCTCTCCAAGAAAAGAGCATCCATTATTTTGATGATTACATTCTCTTAAAATAAGGTTAACTCCCAAACTCATGATCTATGAGAGCAAGAGTTATGTATTAATTGATTTATAGAATACATAAATCTTGATATTTTTATGGGTTAATATTTGTTTTAAAAATGATACCTTTAAGTATAAAGCATAGGGTGCCAATTTTTGCCCTTCAAGTAGATCCCCCCTCCAAGAAAAGAGCATCCATTATTTTGATAGTTACATTCCCTTAAAATTAGGTTAACTCCTAAACTCATGATCTATGAGAGCAAGAGCTATATATTAATTGATTTATAGAATACATAAATCTTTATATTTTTATGGGTTAATATTTGTTTTAAAAATCACACTTAATACATTATAATAATTATTCTGAAATATAAAAAATATAATTAAGGTATAGTATATTATTGGAAAACAAGTATCATCTAACAACTACCAACTTATCTAATTGTAATTACATGTATCATTTATGAAATGGATGGAACACTTATGATCATATTAGACTCAATAGAATCAATCTAACAACTACTAACTATATTAGACTCAATAGAATGAATCTAACAACTACTAACTTATATAATTGTAATTTCATGTATTATTTATGAAATGGATGGAACACTAATGTTCATATTAGGCTCAATAGAATCAACAAAAGAAGTGATATTTATTAATATTTTGATGTATAATTGCTTAATTCACATCGATGATTCTAAATTTTTATTACTTTCTACATTTAATATAAATTGTAATGTAATATATAATATGATATGAATTTAATTGATTAAAAATACATTGCCAAGATAGAATTTTAGGCATAAAATTTGATTAGAAAATATATGTATAAATATCAAAGTATTTTATTTGGTTACCTATAATATATTATAGTAAGATGGTTATGATTTAATAAGGATGGACTAATTAATTTTAATATATGGTTAAAACTAATTTTTAATACCAAATAGAATTATTTTAATAAATTAAAATCCTCCTACTTTCAAGTAATGGACCTAAGTTTAAATATTTCTAAACAATATATATGATTTTCTATTATTGTAAAGCTAATATATATTCATCATGATGTAATATGGGTATTATTATTTCAAATGCAAGTAACAAATTAAAAATTAATGTTCAATAATTATAAAATAAATATTAGAATATGAATGATAATAAAAAAAATTATTGTATTTGTGTGATGTGGTCTAGCAGAAAGGACCCCGCAAGCATTATCGGTGATGTGACCTAGTTTCAATCTCCATGGTGGATATGTATATGTATAAGAAGTATTTACTCAGTAAAAAAAATATTGTAATTAAAATAAAACTTTAAAA
Organism: Wollemia nobilis; assembly: GCA_028583015.1. Classification (NCBI taxonomy): domain Eukaryota; kingdom Viridiplantae; phylum Streptophyta; class Pinopsida; order Araucariales; family Araucariaceae; genus Wollemia; species Wollemia nobilis. The sequence goes on along the minus strand of JAQPPZ010001029.1, from coordinate 728,771 downwards.
GCGCTTATTGAGAGGAGACCTAGGTTCCAATCCCACGGGCTTGCCCATGCACAGACAGTAGCCCAGATTCGATTCCTCTGAGTGGTGCGCCATATTGATGATGACGGTGCAACCCCTATGCGTCCGACGGTCCCCATATCACGTCGGGTTACCATGTACCGAGATGGTGGAAGTCTTGGGAGCCTTCGTAGATAGTTTGAACCCTACCAGCTGTGCTGGTAGTTACTAAAAATCGTGATTGTAACCATTGCTTCTATATATCAAAAAATAAAAATAAAAAAATAAAACTTTAAAAAGTGAAATGAAAATCATTTTTTTGTTTATTCATGTAGTGATAAACCCCTACCATCCATGCATAGGGATGAACAGTCCTCAACCTTAACCGTTTGTAAGGCTGAGAGCTACGTCTATCAATAGGGGATAACACTCAACCACACATACATATGTTGTGGTTCATAACCTCTGGAAAGACCCTCGAGGGCTACATATCGATATTAATAGGGGATTAACACAACATATTACAATTTTAACCTAGCCATGACTTCTATAATACTGAGAGCTATGAATATCAATATCAAAATCTAGACCACATATACATTCACATTTAAACCTAGCTATGACCCCTTATAAGATCCAAAACTACGTATATCAATATCAATAGGAGATTAACACAGCCACACATGCTATAATTTGAACCTTGGATGTCCTGAAAAATAGCCAAATCTCTATTGCCCAGTTCCTCAAGACATAATTATTTTAGGTATCTTGTTCAACAATTTAAATTTAAAAAAAAAATCAATTATTGGTGGAATATAATCATTGGCCCCGTTATGCTCCCAATTATACTTTACATCTACTTCACTAAAAACATATTGTTATTTTAAATTTCAATATTGTAATTTATAATAAAATTTATAATTAAAATCATTAAAAATATTTAAAATGATTTAAAAATAATAATAATAAATTAAATAATTAACATTAATATGATAAAATATGCATGAGTATCTTTTTAAATTTAATAATTAAAATTAAAATTAAAATAATAAATATTAAAAATAAAAATTATTCGACAAATAAACCATCTAGATTGTAATCTTAAAATTATATTAAAAAAATATCACAATATTGTGATTTATATCTTGCAATTAAAGCATTATATTAACCTAATATTTATGATCAAAACACTTTATGTTGAACCAAAGATGGTAATCTTTAAGTGTTTGTTTTATTTATAAAATCTTTTATCTCAACCAATAAAAACAAATATATCTCGCTTTACATTTAAATCATTTCTTGTGTTTCATATTGCATTTTGTTCAATGAAAAGAGAGACAAATTCAAAGTCAAGGACTTCTTTCTTTAGTTGATTGGAGGCAAAGGCCTCACTCAACCCACCATGTAAATTCATTGAGGTCTATTGTCCGTTTTAAACTAATTAAATTCCGGGTCTGCTTTTGCATAGTTTGAAAACAACTTCGAAGAAATCTCATGTTGAATGGCCATCCGATGTTCGTTTTGGTGGTTGTATTAAAAGGCCAGTCCGAGCGAGTAAATTTATTGTTATCGTTAAGTAGCGGAGGCATTGCGTTGTTCCATACGCCACGTTGCCACCTCACTGCCGCAAAAATTCATTATTCAAAAGTGATGATTTTGGGTATGAGAAGAGCTCTATCCTCACTCGAAGTGACGTAGGAAGGAATGATTCTTACTCCACATCTCAGGAATCGAGGCCTTTGACAACTGTACTCCTTTAAATCTGTGATACCAAATCATCATAAATAAAACTCACGAAATAATTATCTCACATTGAATATCCCACAGATAATTATCAGAAATAAAACTAATAGCTATCTTAGAGCATAAAACTAACTTGGATAATTATTAAAAAGATATAACTAACTCACAACATTTAATTCTCACAACATAATACATGGTAAACCCAATTCAATTTTTTCAAGGGGCATGAATATCTCACAGGATAAAACCAACTTAAATATTTCACAACTCACAACAGGCAACATCAACTCATAACACATACAAACCATATCATTCAATTTTTTCAAGAGACACCAACGTACAAAATAACCCGATCCCTCCTTCTGCCTTATAATGGAATTTATAGATTTTAGACACTGACAGTGGATTCCAAAAATGCTAACAAAACATCCTATACAACCCGTTTGTTTTATCCAACACGTTGAAAACATCCTATACAATCGCGTTTGTTTTATCCAACACGTTGAAAAGATAACCCACTAATGTGTTGACCAACCAACAACCCATAGATTTACCGAACACATGAAGAGATAAGATTTATCGCTATAAAATGACGGGATATCTCCCTCTCTGTCCTGTTCAAGTGTGCTGTGTTGCGATGGCGAAATTCAATTTGTGGATGGTTCTTCATCTTAAAGGAAAGGTTTTGTGTTCGATTCGATTCTATGGAGGCGGGCGAATGCGCGTTGGAGAAGCAGGGCACGTGCGAGCCGCTTCAGCCTGTGGACTGCAAGCACCAGTACTCCATCTCTCGCACGTGCTCCCCTTCTCCAACATGGATTGCCCTCTATATTTCCATGCCATGCCATCTCTTCCTATGCACTGTTCTATATTTACAATCGCCCTCTCTCTGGTCACACAAATCATATCAACAACCCTGGTTGAGGAGGTATGTTTAAGTCGGTTAACATTTTAATCTATACGTTGTTTTTCCTTTTATTTAATGTGTCAGTCATGTATTAATTTTTATTTAACGTTCTTTTAGGGTGTCAATTTTTACCCTTAAAGTAGACCCCCTCTCCAAGAAAAGAGCATCCATTATTTTGATGATTACATTCCCTTGAAATTAGGTTAACTCCCAAACTCATGATCTATGAGAGCAAGAGCTATGTATTAATTGATTTATAGAATACATAAATCTTGATATTTTTATGGGTTAATATTTGTTTTAAAAATGATACCTTTAAGTATAAAGCATAGGGTGCCAATTTTTGCCCTTCAAGTAGATCCCCTCTCCAAAAAAAGAGCATCCATTATTTGATAGTTACATTCCGTAAAATTAGGTTAACTTCTAAACTCATGATCTATGAGAACAAGAGCTATGTATTAATTGATTTACAAAATATATAAATCTTGATATTTTTATGGGTTAATATTTGTTTTAAAAATCACACTTAATACAATATAATAATTATTCTGAAATATAAAAAATATAATTAAGGTATAGTATATTATTGAAAAACAAGTATCATCTAACAACTATCAACTTATCTAATTGTAATTAGATGCTCATTTATAAAATGGATGGAACACTTATGATCATATTAGACTCAATAGAATCAATCTAACAACTACTAACTTATCTAATTGTAATTTCATGTATTATTTATGAAATGGATGGAACACTTATGGTCATATTAGACTCAATAGAATCAACGAAAGAAGTGATATTTATTAATATTTTGATGTATAATTGCTTAATTCACATCATTTAACTATACAATATGATATGAATTTAATTGATTAAAAATACATTGCCCAAGATAGAATTTTAGGCATAAAATTTGTTAAAATATATATGTATAAATGTGGAGTATTTTTGGTTACCTATAATATATTATGGTAAGATGGTTATGATTTAATAGAGATGAACTAATTTTAATATATGGTTAAAACTAATTTTTAATACCAAATTGAATGATTTTAATAAATTAAAATCTTCCAGCTTTCAAGTAATGGATCTAAGTTTAAATATTGTTAAACAATATATGTATGATTTTCTATTATTGTAAAGCTAATATATATTCACCATGATGTAATATGAGTATTTTTATTTCAAATGCAAGTAACAAATTAAAAATTAATGTTCAATAATTATAAAATAAATATTAGAATATGAATGATAATAAAAAAAATTATTGTATTTGTGTGATGTTGTTTACCGGCAAGGACGTCACTTGCATTATGGGTGATGTGACCTAGTTTCAATCCCCACGACGGATATGTATATGTATAATAAGTATTTACTAAATAAAAATATATTGTAATTAAAATTAAATTTTAAAAAGTGAATTGAAAATCATTTTTTTTTTTGTTTATTCATGTAGTGTGATAAACCCCTACCATCCATGCATAGGGATGAACAGTCCTCCAACCATAACCGTTTGTAAGGCTCAGAGCTACGTCTATCAATAGGGGATACTACCCAACCACACATACATATGTTGTGGTTCATAACTCCTCGGAAGACCCTCTAGAGCTACATATCAATATTAATAGGGGATTAACACAACATATTACAATTTTAACCTAGCCATGACTTCTATAATACCGAGAGCTATGAATATCAATATCAAAATCTAGACAACATACATACGTCACATTTGAACCTAGCAACCATGATCCCTTATAAGATCAAGAACTACGTATATCAATATCAATAGGAGATTAACACACAACCACACACATGCCACAATTTGAATCTTGGATGTCCTCAAAAAGAGCCAAACCTCTGTTGCCCAGTTCCTCAAGACATAATTATTTTAGGTATCTTGTTCAACAATTTAAATTTAAAAAAAAAATCAATTATTGGTGGAATATAATCATGGGTATGGTGGCCCCGTTATGCTCCCAATTATACTTTACATTCTACTTCACTAAAAACATATTGTTATTTTAAATTTCAATATTGTAATTTATAATAAAATTTATAATTAAAATCATTAAAAATATTTAAATGATTTAAAAATAATAATAATAGATTAAATAATTAACATTAATATAATAAAATATGCATGAGTATAATTAATAATTAAAATTAAAATTAAAATAATAAATATTAAAAATAAAAATTATTCGACAAATAAACCATCTAGATTGTAGTCTTAAAATTATATTAAAAAATATCACAATATTGAGATTTATATCTTGCAATTAAAGCATTATATTAACCTAATATTTATGATGAAAACACTTTATGTTGAACCAAAGATGGTGATCTTTAAGTGTTTGTTTTATTTATAAAATCTTTTATCCTCAACCAATAAAAACAAATATATCTCGCTTTACATTTAAATCATTTCTTGTGTTTCATATTGCATTTTGTTCAATGAAAAGAGAGACAAATTCAAAGTCAAGGACTTCTTTCTTTAGTTGATTGGAGGCAAAGGCCTCACTCAACCCACCATGTAAATTCATTGATGTCTATTGTCCGTTTTAAACTAATTACATTTCGGGTCTGCTTTTGCATAGTTTGAAAACAACTTCGAAGAAATCTCATGTTGAATGGCCACCAGATGTTCGTTTTGGTGGTTGTATTAAAAGGCCAGTCCGAGCGAGTAAATTTATTGTTATCGTTGAGTAGCGAAGGCATTGCGTTGTTCCATACGCCACGTTGCCACCTCACTGCCGCAAAAATTCATTATTCAAAGATGATTCTTGGTAGGAGATCTTTATCTTTCATAGAAGTGACATGCCTGGGCTGTTTAACCAATCTTACTCCACATCTCAGGAATCGAGGCCTTTGACAACTGTACTCCTTTAAATCTGTGATACCGAATCATCATAAATAAAACTCGCGAAATAATTATCTCACATTGAATATCCCACAGATAATTATGAGAAATAAAACTAACTTACTATCTCACACGATAAAACTAATAACTATCTCACATCATAAAACTAACTTGGATAATTATTAAAAAAATATAACTAACTCACAACATTTAATTCTCACAACATAATACATGGTAAACCCAATTCAATTTTTTCGAGGGGCATGAATATCTCTGGATAAAACCAACTTAAATATTTCACAACTCACAACATTTAATTCTGGCCCCCCCCCCCCCCCTTCCTCTTTTTCTCCCTTCCCCCCCCCCCCCCCCCCCCCCCCCCCCCCCCCCCCCCCCTTCCTTTTTTTTTTTTTTTCTCCCTGTTGGCGCCGCCATACCCCAAAACTTTCTTCCCCCCCTTTTTCTTCCCCCCCCCCTTCTAAACCTCTCTCCCCCCCTTTTTTTTTTTTCCCCCCCTTGTGAAAAAAAACTAATATGTGTCCCCCCCCCCCCCCCCCCCCCTTTTTCCCCCCTGAAAAAAAAAAATTTTTCCCTTAAAAATGACCCGCATCTCCCTCTCTGTCCTGTTCAGGTGTGCTGTGTTGCGATGGCGAAATTCAATTTGTGGATGGTTCTTCATCTTAAAGGTGTTGTGTTCGATTCGATTCTATGGAGGCGGGCGAATGCGCGTTGGAGAAGCAGGGCACGTGCGAGCCGCTTCAGCCTGTGGACTGCAAGCACCAATACTCCATCTCTCGCACGTGCTCCCCTTCTCCAACATGGATTGCCCTCTATATTTCCATGCCATGCCATCTCTTCCTATGCACTGTTCTATATTTACAATCGCCCTCTCTGGTCACACAAATCATATCAACAACCCTGGTTGAGGAGGTATGTTTAAGTTTGGATTAAGGTATGTAGGATTATGCTATTGCATATGCAGAAGTATGTTTTTGTCTTGAAGGTTAAGATAGGGAAACCAAGTTTAATCGCATATTTTATAATTAGGATTTAGTTTCAGTTTAATATTATCTATTTATTTCTAAGTAAAATATTCGCTATGCTTGCTTGCTGCAGGAGAGGTTGCTGATTTCTGACGTTTGAAAGAATTTGAAAGGCAGAACCAAATTTTATATATAGAACTCTTTTATTTGATTATTTATGTTGCCTATGGTTTAGGTTGCTGATTTTGGAGGTTCGAAGGAATTTGAAAGGCAGAACCAAATTTTATATATAGAACTCTTTTATTTGATTATTTATGTTGCCTGGTTCTATGGTTTATTTTTGTGTCCCATAAGGTGCTAACTTCATAATCTCTCTCAGGACTTTTTCCATTGCAAAAGAGCTGGGATTGAGATTGCAAGCCATGATTAACTCCTTACTTGTTTCTACCGGATTAACCCAAAATAAAAAAATTCTTTCGATTTGTCGTTTTGTTTAGGTTTGTATACACTGCACCATCGTTAAACACATAAAATTAAACACATCATTTATTTATATAAACCTATATATGTGGAATAAAATGGTATATATGTTATATTTAATTGTTTTTTTTAAGAGAATTGTTACAAATTACATCAACAACCACTTTCAAGGGGTTTGAACACAAGACCACTTAAGAAACAACCATCATCTTAGTCACTAGGGCAACTGTCTCTCAACACATATTTAATTGTTACATAATTTTAATATTTTATTGTTAAATGCTTATAATAAATTTTTTATTTTATTTGGTTAGTGTGATAAACCCCTACCACCAATAGTCACTAGGGCAACTGCCTCTCGGCACATATTTAATTGTTACATAATTTTAATATTTTATTATTAAATGCTTATAATAAATTTTTTATTTTATTTGGTTAGTGTGATAAACCCCTACCACCAACGTTGAGTAGTATCCTCCCAACCATGATCCCTCATAAAGTCAAGAGCTATGCTTATCAATAGGGAATTTAACACACACCCACCATACACACCCCTCACACACTCGCCCATGTTGCGGTTTGAATCTTATAATAAAAAATATGTTTATTAACGAAAAAATAAAGACATAACATATATAAGATATAAAAACATAAAATTCTCATAGTGGATTAGAGGTAATCTTATAATAAAAAATATGTTTATTAACGAAAAAATAAAGACATAACATATATAATATATAAAAACATAAAATTCTCATAGTGGATTAGAAGTAGGTTTGTTCGAGGAAGAGCAAGTGTAGATTAGGCCTTATGAAATTAAAACAAATGAATTTAGCCCTTATTGCAAAATAAGGTTGAAAGTTTTTCAAAATGAATGAAGCTGGATGGGTAGAGATTTTAACAACTAAATACCTTGAGAAATATGGTAATTTTCTTGATATTCAGGCCAATCTAAAGAGCTTTATTTTTTGGAAACACCTTCTTGATTCCAATTTTATTATTAAAAAGGTTTTTGATTGAATATTAGTGATGGTAGGAAGGTTATCATTTGGGGAAATAGTTGGATACGTAACAAGCCTTTAATTAGAGATCAACTTCTAAACTTCTTAGAGCCCTTTATTGCACAATCCTATGGATCTAAAGTTACTAATTTTTTTGAGTTAAGGGATGGAAAAAGGGCTTGGAAGAATATTTCACATGTTAAATACAATATTCTTAAAATTCATCTCCTAAATCCTAACCTCTTAGTTGATTCCCCTTTTTGAAAATTGTATATTAAGTGCCTTTTCATGGTTAAATATTCTTACTTCCTTCAGTTTTATGAGGAAGAGGATTAGTTTCCAGCTAATAAGATATGTTTCAAACACCTCATACCTAAATTTAATTTCTTCTTTTGGCTAGCTACCTAGAACAAAATATCTACTATTTAAAGCCTTCACAAAAGAGGCCTACCCACTTTGAGTAGATGTTATCTGTGTGAAGTTGCTTGGGAGAATGTTAATCATTTATTTCGTAAGTGTTCCTTCTCCTTAGAAGTTATACACCTCCTTCTCATCAAATTTAATTTTACCTAGGAAATGCCTAATAACACCTTGGACTTGTGTTTGTAGTGGGGTTTCTCCCTTCCAAAATATTTTTCTTAGAATTATTGGTCTTTCTATTTGGCTCATTTTTGGGGGGGTATTTCGAATGAAAGAAAAAATAGAACCTTAAAAAATGTTAAAAAGGATCCCCTACATGTGGAAGCTAAAATTTTCAATTCCTTGAAAAAATATGTTTTTCTAATACCTATCAAATATGAAAATGGTCCTATAATAAAGGTAAGCTTACCAACCAATTGGGTATCCTAAATTTGGATGGTATTTGTAGTCTGCCTACACCAAATTCTAGAGATATTATCAAATGACAATCTCCACCTCAAGGTTGAATAAAACTAAACTTTGATGGGGCGGCAAAATGAACCCAAGCATCACAAGGGGTAGAGGAATCATCACAGATGATAAAGGGGTTATTCTTTTGGCCTTTGCTAATTTATTAGGTGTTTAATATTTTTTTATATATAAAACATGGCTACTTAATCAAGGGATCATGCTCCTAGAAAATTTGAATGCATTGAATGTGATGATCAAAGGTGAATCTCTTCCCATAATTAATATTGATAAATGAAAATATACCTCCTCTAGTCCATTGCTAATTTAATAGAAGATATTTACCATCACACTAAGAATTTAGAAAGTGTTGGATTTAGTTACACCTTTAGAGGAGGAAATAAAGAAGTTGAGCTATTGACCAACTAGGGGGTAATTAGAATTCTTTTCAAATTTGGATGAAGGATTTCCCTACCTTTTTGACTTAGTGTGTTCTACTTTCAAATTTTGTTCTCTTTTTGTCCCTGGTTGATAAGGTGCTCCCTCTTACTTTTTGTTGAATACCTTTTGTTCACTCTTCCTATTTGTGGATATTTATTTGTATCCCCCTATCACTTGGGGTTATTCTCTTTTTGATCCACTTACTATTCTTGTTTTTTTTGTGTCTCTCATTGTAAAAGGTTAAGGATCCTTTCAAAATCTCATGCTTTCCTACCTAATAAAAAAACATATATAAGATATAAAAAGAATCAAGTTACATTTATGTCATGCTCAATATCATATTTTCTAAAAAAAAATATTTTAAAATATAAATAGCTTTCACTTTATCATAAGATTTAAAAAATAAAATAAAAAATTCTAAGAAATTTTAAAAGCTTTATGCACTATACATAAAAATTTGTGATAATGATATTCACTTTGCAATCATGTGATATTTTTCAGAGTTATTTCTTACTATAATGTGTATTTTGCATTGTTTAATGTTATATCTTTTATGATGATAATTCAAAAAAGATTTATAATTTTTTTATTTTTATATAATTAACATTATTCAATAATTATATTTTTACATAAATAATATTATATATTTAAAAATTTATCTAACTTTTTAAAAAAATGTAATACATGATATCATGGATCAAATAACCATAAAGAAAACAAAACTAAGATTAACATTTATTTAAAAATGGATAAGGGAATGTCATGAATAAAGGAAGAAAAAAATTGATGAATAAAAAACATTACAATAACTATTTAAATTTAAATATGATAAAACTAAGTTTGTATAAATTATCTTTTGAAAAATGAATCCTAGGTTAAATAAGAGTAAAACCAAGTTTCAATTTCAATTATGTTCATATAAATAAATAATAATAAATGTTTATATATGTTCTTATAAAAATACAACCATGATCTAACAACTTTAAGGGTGGAATTTAGTTCACTTATAACAACTAATAACCTACATAGAATTATTTTTTTATTAGTTTGAAGAAGAGGTTTTGAAAGGGTCTACGGACCTTTTACAAATCAAATAAGGGGTTTTGCAAGGGTCCTTAAACCTTTTACGACAAAGGCAAAACCTTGAGAATATATAAGAAACACAAAACAACATAGGATTTGACAACAACAAGATCCTAGAAGCCAAGAGAACATAATAGAAGTATTGAAGAGAAAGTTTAATCCCCTCTAATATAAACTAAAAAACTACAATAAAATACCAAGCCAAGACACGAATCTTGAGGAGAAACTAAGGATCCTCATATACAACAAAAAAACCTACTCCAATTTAAATTAAAATTTAAAATTTTCCCACCCAATCTAGGAAACATTCTTAGGGGTAGATATTTCCTAGAATCTTGCACAAAGATTAAATAAAATATTTTAGAAATTTCCTACAAGGACCTCCCTAGATTTAAGCTTCCAAGAAAAAATTCGATGAGATTTGCATGAGTCCTATATCCACAAAATAACTAAAAATCAAATAGATTTGGAAGATGTTAACTTTAGAAAACTTTGAATCCACGTCTACTAACAAGAAAATTTGACCCAAACAAAACAAAAGGATAGTTGGAACTCTTGCAGACCCAAGGGTGGGTTCTCATTATTAGCCAAATATAAGGAGCCTTCTTGGCCACTAGTATTACTTCTAATAAATTGTGACTCGAGGATGAAAGCATCCATAGGGTCTACCCTACCAAGAGAGGAATGCAAAAGCACACCACAACCTAAAGGTACAAAACCAACATATTTTTCTTTCTTGGGCCTCTTGAGAAACCTGCTCATTCTTGAATTTAAAATAAGAGTTAATTCCTTCTCAGGTTAACTTACAACAACCAAATATGATTACACTTAGATTTTTTTAACACTACAGTTCGAATTATTTCAATTAAATATTATATTAATATAATATTTTATTAATTTACAAAAACAAAATTTTCAAAGATGCAATCTCATGTCCCATGTATAACGTAAGTAAAATTTAAAATTTACTTTTACTGATTAAAATTAACTTTTATTGGTTTTGCCATATGTGGATAAGGACATGTATAAATTTTGTAGAGCCATGTATGATATAATTTTTTTTTAAATGCATGTATACAATAATAAAATTTTAAAAGGTAATTTATATCTACCATTAATGTCAATTATAAAATTTAAGGACTATCCATTTAAAATTAAAATATTATAAATGTTTAATATAATCCTTTGTTCAAACTACTGAAATCTAATATAATTATACTAAAACTACAAAAACATATTTATTTTATTTGATACTATATTTTAAAAATTGATTGTGTAAAATTAAAAATAAACTAAGATGAAATGAATTTATATAGTTAAATTTAGATAATATCAAAACTAGAATACTACCTATCAATATAATAAAGATAAAAATATGATTTTAGTTCTTTATATCTAGTAACACAGGGTTTGAGAGCGGGGTATGGTTGTTGATTTATTCCTTACCTCCTGTAATTTTTTTTTTGTGTACGTAAGTTTCAAATATTCTATATAAACTTTAAATTAAAATAATTTATACTTTAAATTTTGAAAACTTCTCTTTACATATCCATGGCTCTAGGTAAGGGCCCTTTTGGAAATTTTCTTTACTCCTTCTCCCAAGTGATCCTTTGTCTTCTAGTTTTTGTGTCTCTTTTGAAATACCAAACAACTACATCTATTTACTTATCTCCTCTTTTTATTAGAATTATATATATATAATAATAATTATTAGAATAAAAAAATAATGAAGAAGGATAGTTTGTCCATAACATAATTTTAGAAAAAGGAGCATCAAATAAATCTAATATCAAAAAATTATCTTAAGAAAAAACATTACAAAATTACAAGAATGAAAATAAGATAATATTTCAATCAATGGTTTCTTCTCACGAAGATATGAAGTTCAAATACCAATTATGAGATTGAATATAGTTCGAGTTGGAATAGACATCAAACTTCATGCTTATGCCTATAAATTTAGTTAAAAATATCCATTTTAAAAAGTCACTACTACTTTTTGATATGGTTTTCACATGTGTATCTATAACCTTAAAAGTTAAAAACTTCATCTTTAATTTCAATATAACCTTAAAATAAATACAAATACATTCTTAAAAATATTTCTATAAACATCCTTGGTAACATTATCAAGTGTTACACATATATCATCTTTTTATTTGTAGCTATAACCTTAAAAGCTAAAAATTTCATCTTTAATTTCTAGATAACCTCAAAAGAAATATAAATGCATTCTTAAAAATACTTTTTATAAGCATCCTTGATAACATTATAAAGTGTTACAAATATCTCATATTTTTCTTTATCAATGAGTGACCTATGTGTATTATAACTATACTTTTTTATAAGCATCCTTGATAACATCATAAAGTGTTACAAATATCTCATATTTTTCTTTATCAATGAGTCACCTATGTGTATTATAACTATACTGGCATAAAGACATTGAAGAATAAAGGGAAACACAATCACCTTAAAAAATGATGTTAACCCATAAGGAAAAATAGGGATTTACAGTAGATTTAAAATGTCTATGTACTAAACACAAAAATTATAATTTATATGTTAAAATGAAGAAAATTGTACCATAATTTCATTGATCTTAAGATAAAATTAGTTTAAAGTACTTGAATAACATGCATTATAAAATCATCAACTGATATTAGCTCAATTAGTTATATATTTCAACTTTCAAAGAGGATACCTAAGTTCAAATCTTGCAAAGGGATACATGCATAATTTCTAAATTTTTGTAATATTACTATGTTGTCATGAGAAATACAAGTAGGGTCTATTTCAATTCTATATACCCAATGAGGAAAAAATACACATCATACAAGGACCTTAAAATTATCTATTATTAATAAAAAAATAAAAGTCAAATGAAATCTATCAAATTGTGAGTATTAATAATTTATTGCAATAAAAATATATTCCAATATTAGACATAAGATAAAGTAGAATGAATAATATAACAATAAATAAATAAACTCGTATTAACCAGATAATTTATAAAACACAAAAAGTGATATTTTTCCTACAACTCATAGTTAGGAGCTTATTGTTGGTGTTTCATTTTTATTATACATAACTCTTGATTTAACTATACATAGATAGTTACTCAGGGTCACAGAAGGATAATTCTTGAATCTGATTCTCAAATTCTGGTTGGAGCTCTAGACTGCATGAGAAACTTTTCATTGAACGCTTGGAGGTTGAGGATTCTGGTCTCTCAAATCAAGCAATTATGGAGGGAATTAGATGATGTGATTCCCGTATATGTGAGCAGAGATTTCAACAAAGCGGTCGATTTCTTGGCTAAGATGGGTGCTGCGAAAGAGGTAGGGGTGCATATGCACAGTGACATGCCTATTGCAGATGAGGTGATTAGGCAAGGCCTTGAAATATCCTTGAGATAATGATCAATGAAAAAGCTAAGTATGGTTTTTGTCACAATTTCGTGACCTGTTGCGCCATTGTGGCCATTGGCGAAAAGCTGTCATGATATCGCAACATGTTGTGTCGTCGCGGCTGCTGGAGAAAAGTTGTCGTGATATCGTGACATGTTGCACTATCGCAATCGATGTAGGAAACTTGTCACGATATCGTGACATGTTGCATTGTTGCGATCGTCGAGGAAAAGTTGTCATGATATCACAACATGTTGTGACATCGCTACCATCGAGGGAAAGTTGTCGTGATATAGTGACATGTTCCGCCATCGCGACCAATGTGGGAAAGTTGTCATGATATCACGACATGTTGCACTATCACGACTGATGTGGGAAAGTTTTTGCGATATCACGACATGTTGCGCCATCGTTGTCGTCGAGGGGAAGTTGTCGTTGAAAGATCCTTAAGACAATGATCAATGAAAAAGTTAAGTATGGTTTTTGTCGTGATTTCACAACCTGTTGCACCATTGCGGCCATTGGAGGAAAATTTTCATGATATTGTGACATGTTGTGTCATTGCAACTATTGGAAAAAAGTTGTCACGATATCGTGACATGTTGCACCGTCGCTGTCGCCAAGGGAAAGTTGTCATGATATCGCGACATGTTGTGTTGTTGCGGTCGATGTGGGAAAGTTGTCACGATATCGTGACATGTTGCGCCATCGATGTCGTAGAGGGGAAGTTGTCGTTGAAATATCCTTAATACAATGATCAATGAAAAATCTAAGTATGGTTTTTGTCACAATTTCATGACCTGTTGCGCCATTGCGGCCATTGGAGGAAAACTATCATGATATCACGACATGTTGTGTCATCGCGGCTACTAGAGAAAAGTTGTCATGATTTTGCAACATGTTGCACCATTGCGGCCAAGGGAGGAAATTTGTCGTGATATCGCGACATGTTGTGCCGTCGCGGTTGAGGGAGGAAATTGTCACGATATCGCAACATGTTGCGCCGTTGCTGCCACCGAGGGAAAGTTGTCACAATTTTGTGACATGTTGCACCATCGCGGCCAAGGGAGGAAAGTTGTCATGATTTCATGACATGTTACACCATCGCGGCCGCTGGAGGAAAGTTGTCACAATTTTGTGACGTGTTGCGTCGTTGGGGCTGTTGTTGGATTTTTTTCGTGAAATCGTGACATGTTGCTCCGTCACGACCAAGGTTGGATTTTTGTCACGATTTCATGACAAGTTGATTTTTTTACGGTCAGAGGAGTCTTGTGTCACGATTTTGTGACTTGTAGCTTTTTCACGGACAGAGGTGAAGTTGGTGTTTGCTGCATGTTTTCGTGATAAGTTGTTGTAACTGACCTATCAGCTCTCTCAGCTAGCTTGGTATTGGTTCAAGAGATTTGGATCCAATGCAAATCTTCCTCTTCTCTTGTAATCATGTGCTTTCATTGTTTTTGGCTGGGATGTATTTTATCTCAATTGTAACTGATCAATGTTTTAATACAAGTTTTTTTCAATTTAAAAAAAAAAACTATACATAGATAGTTTTGTCCATGTATTTTCTTTTTTAAATTTATGTAACCAAATTTAGTCAGTAATATTTATTTAAAAGTTAGCATTCATGCCATTAAAATATGGTTTTTATAAGTCATAATTGTAGAATAAACATATTATATAGTTAAATTATCATTTTTGTCTTCATGATGAACATATTTTGTGTAAATTTTTACACATGAGCATGAATTTGAGTAGAATACCATGTTCACATGGACATGAATATGTCAAAATGATTAGTTACCAAGTAATACACCAATGTTATTTTATGGTATTGAATACTACAAACAAAACAATATTTAAGATTCTAAGTCTCTATGTTTATCATCTTTTCAATATCAATAAATTATAAGAATAAGCCACAGGGTTATGCACAACGATGAATATTTGCAAACTGGGTGAATATTAGCATTTTCAAATATGCAAATTGGTGATTTTGGGGGACTCTATACGTCGACCATTTCCTATGAAATTTTTGGGACAAAACTATTTTAGGTGTCAATTCATCGTGCATTGATAATAGTATTCGTATTTTTTTAAATTCACCAACACTCCCGCCTAAATGATGGACCATTTTTGCCAAGTTTCTTTTTTAATTTTTAACTTATCCCACAAAATTCTCCAACTATACCACAATATATCAATAACAAGCTAGAGATACTTTTTTATTTAAAACATTTAAACTATTAGAAAATTGAGTAGACACAATGAAAAATAAAACCTTCAAAACAAAAATATGAACTAAAACATTCGATTTGTTGTAGAATTCCATTGAACTTCAATCGTATGCAAAAACTAGTTGATTCAGATCAAAACTCTACTCGAATTAAAATAAGACTCTATTTTGCACTCGAAACAAAAGCCAGACCCAATTCTGTAATAAGTACCCGAATTGACATCTGGATCCTATTATGTACTCAAACCAGAATCAAAAAAATTTTTACGCTCAAAATTATAGAAGAACCGAGTTATGTTAGAATTTTACAATAATAGATATGCAAAGCATTACATAAAATATGAAGAGAAGAGTGGAACTAATTGATTTATTTCAAGGATCAACTTTGTATAAATAGCAAAGTTGATCATTGAGAGTCATTGGATTATAAAAACTTATTAGACCTGATGAAGACACCACTGAGATTTCTCCTGACACATGGAGAAGTGGAAACTCAAGTGTGTATCCTAGTGGAACTTAAGAGAATATTCACTTATTCTAATACCCCCCTTAAGTGATACTAGGGAAGATCATACAAATGAGTCTTGGTGACAAGACCTGATGTGGTACTCATGTGCAATGACTTATTTTGAAGAGGTGGTAAAAATCCAATGGGAAAAACCATCAATCAAAAGGAAGTAAGAGGCTTGTATTCGTATGGCGAAGATTGTCCTCTTAATACAACAATTAGTTTGTGAAAAAACCCCTATGGGAAAAAACCAACTATGAGAAGAAGAGAGGTTTTTTCTTGTATGGTGAAGATTGTCCTCTTTATACAAAAAATAAATATGAGTCCCATCAACTTGGCCTGATTAGGTACTCATTTACATTACATAGTTGGTGAAAAAAACCCTGTGGGAAAAAAACAACTATAAAAAGAAGAGAGGCTTGTCTTTGTATTGTGAAGATTGTCTTTATAAAACCAATCAATGCAGTTGTATAACTCCAATATTATCTCACAACTGAAGGTAACGTGGAGAAGGAAATGACTTGGTGAAGATATTTGTAATTTGTTTCTCAGTTGGAATATATTTCAAGTATATGTCCCCACTCTGAATATGTTTCCTTATGAAGTGCATATGTATTTCAATGTGCTTGGTGCATTGATAATCAAATGCATTTCAATTTGAGAAAAACATTTGGCTACTAGATGAACTTTGTGTTTGTCTATTTCTCCATTAGGTCCATATTTTGTTTTGAAGATCCATTTACAACGAACTAATTTCCTTCCTTTAGGAAATGGAACTAAATCCCAAGTTTGATTTTTGATTAAGGAAGAAAATTTGTTTTCCATGGCATAATCCCATTCTTTAATACCTAGGGCTTATTTTAAGGATTGAGTATTAGAGGAAATAGATTGACATACAAGACCAATGCCTATAGGGTTGGATGATCTTGTTGAAGGAATATTTTGGATGTAAGGAGTAGCTTCTTTAACAATGGTGCGAGCCCATTTTGGCATAGAGGAAGGAGTGGAAGGAGTTGAAAGACATTGAGTTGGAGTTACAGGTTCCTCATCTTTATTATCAATGACTAAGTTAACTTCAATAGTTGGCTCTTCATAATATTGAGGTTCTACTATAGGAGAAGGTTCAATGGAGGAAGAGGGTGTTTGAGGATCTTTTTGAGGGAATGTTTCGTAAAATTGGACATTCTTATATCTCGTGACATAGTAGGGTAGCTTAGAGAGTATGATAAATGGCTCAATCAGACTACCTTTGGATTTTTTTACAAGGTCAACTCCATATAATATGTGATATTTAGTACTCTCTAACTTAACCTATGAGTTCACAAGGAGAAAAGAGAGAGATAACACAAAAAACAAAGATATCAAAAAGGAAAAAAGATACTAAGATAACAGGGGTGATACACAAATATCATAATAATATTCCTCTATAAAACAATAAGATGCATGAATGCAAAAAAAATAGAAATAGTTGGAGGGACGTTTTTCGCAGGACTGCCCAAACAGTCAATTTTTTTTTGGCAATATATCACTCATACAGACTCAGATTGAGTTGAAATTTTGAGGGTAAATGCCTGAAAAACCTTAGAATGTCTCTACCAATTTTCATATCATTTGGAGAAACAAATATCCTAGTGCATACCTATGTGTGAACGATATTTTTTGCAAGCGGCTATGCGAGGGTTTCATCTGGGTTGAGTGCAAGCAGCTCCAGAGGTTGGTTTTTAGTACCTTCGGGCCCTAGAAGCTAATATTTATGTGGTTTATGCTCAATATTTTAGCAAGAAATGTTGTAGGGGATCCAATATGAATTAGAAATTTATCTTTTAATAGATCATATTATGAACTTGAGTGACAACGACTTCCAATTTGCTGCACAAAAGAAAAGTGAAAACCATACCTTTCCACGATGTCTAGGACAAGGATTAAAGAGATCACAAAACGATTTTCAAGAAGTTGATTAAAAAATGACTCATATCTCAAGTGAATCTGGTGCTAAGGTACACCCACAAAATAGTTCTACTATGAAAACCCCTGTCAAGGGTAAGAATTTTGAAAATCATCCCCAAAAGAAAATTTTAGGGATGGCCTCCATGGTGGACAGCCTCAGCCCAATGCTAATATCAATCTTAGGGATTCCCATAAACCTCTAAGAATGCCTAATATTGATTCTAGGAAAATGGAGTTAGGATGTATTAAAGCATCTGATGGAACTCCTATTTTTAAGCTTGATATGGGTAACATTCAGACTAGCATTGAAGATTTGGAAAAAAGAGGACTAATTTGTCGGTTCGTGGGTTTTCATCCGAGCCTATTTGATTTCAAAGTTTAGGTTGCAAAAATCTAGAAAACTAAAGGTGAGTTACAAATGTCTATTTATCCAAATGGTTATTTTCTTGTTTTATTTGCTAATAATGAAGATAGAGAGAAAATTTTTCAAAGGGGTCCTTGGTTTTTTGGAAGGGTAGGGATTTTCAGGAAGCCCTGACTTACTAAATTTAAAGCTGAAGAAGAGATGCCTTCTATAGCTCCAATGTGGGTTAGACTCTTTGGCCTCCCTATTGAATTTTGGAATCCTACTATTTTTTCTTCAATTGGAAACTCTTTAAGAACTTTTATGATGACTACTGATTGTACTCAAAATTTTGAATATATTATTTATGCCCGGATTTGTGTTTTAATGGATTTTGAAAAATCCCTACCTAAAAATATCACATTAAAATTTGGGTAAGACACTTGGGAGCAAGTAGTGGACTATGAGAACATTCCTTTTCGTTGTACAATTTACCATGAATATGGTCATTTGGCCAGTGCTTTCCCAAATAAAATTCTTGATCAAAAGAAAGAAGATATAAACTCAATAGGTTTCCAAATGCCTAAGAAGAAGAACACTAAAAAAAAATAGTTATGAAGGATCAATCGAAGTCGTTTGATAATATGTTTGAAATCCTTTCCACAAATGATATCCCAAGTGAGGAAGAAGAAATAATAGAAACATAAATATTAGAAACACAATTTAAATATGAAGGGAAGAACTCAGAGACAAACCAACAAATCAAAGGTTTTCAACAAAAAAAAAAAATGGAGAAAATTTACACAAGAAAAACAATCTTTTAAATGTCAAAACTTCAAATAATACAGGTCTCAATATAGACTCTGTTGAACCCTCTAGTAAAAATTTGGTTGTGTAAGAGCATTCTTCAAGGTGAGAAGCCATATCAGATTCAATTGGAATATGTCAAAAAATAGGGAAAAAAATTTGAAGATGGATTCTAATAAAAAAGTAGGTCGCAAGATCAATCAATATCATATGGTAAAATAAGGTAAAAATCTTGTAGAGGAAGGTAAGACTAATGCCCTTCCCAACTTTTTTTAGCCCTGGTATTAATGAATATCATCACTTGGAATATTAGAGGACTCAAAGGGAGTCTTTCAAAACAAAATGAAATTAGAATAATGATTAAGATAAATCATCCACATCCTATTTTTCTTCAAGAAACAAAGATGTCAATGGAGGATATGGACTCAATTGCCAGTAAAATTTGACTAGCTGGAAAAGTGGTTTCCCTCAGTTCCCTAGTGACTTTTTGTGGAATTGCTTGTATTTGGGACCCAAAAGAGGTTGTTATTCACCAAATGGTTGGTAGTTGGGGTCTGTTGGCTATAGTTATTCAAAGTAGAAATTCCAACAAAATGGTGGGAAATAGAAATTTGGACAAAAGAAATACCCCCATCCTCTCTCTGTGTAGTTAGGATATGTTTCCTGAAGCTTGGATCTTGATCGGAGGAGATTTCAATACCATCCTCTCTCTGGATGAGAAAAGGGGGGGAAATATAAATTTGGACAAAAGCACTGACCTCATGAGTGAATATATTGCGAACCTCCATCTTGTGGATATCCAACCAGATAATGGCCTTATGACTTGGTCTAACAGAAGGTAAGTCTTATCTTATATAATGGAGAGATTGGATAGGTTTTTTCTCTCTGAAAATTTCTTAATCAATGGTCACATTTCTAAAGTGAAGACTCTTAATAATGTTGGTTTGGATCATTGGACAGTCATGGTGGAAATGTGGAAAACTAATGTGAGTTTCTCTCCTTTTAATTTTCAATTAATGTGGCTTAGAGACATTTCCTTTAGACCTCGTGTGCAACAATGGTGGAAGGAAGCTAAACCTAGGCATGGGACTAGGATGTTCTATTTTGCAAAAATACTGTAATACATTAAATCCAAAATCAAGACTTGGAACTGAAAAGTGTTTGGGGATGTTCATAAAAAAAACATGAAGTTATTGCTCATATTGAAATTTTGAATAAGAAAATTTGTTTAGATGGCCTCACAAAGAAGAGAAGTGCAAATGAAATTAAACTCACAACTCAATTGGAGGAATGGGAAAAAAGAGAAGAAATCTTATGGAAGCAAAAGTCTAGAATTCACTGGCTCAAATAAGGAGATAAAAACACAAATTTCTTCCACAAATATCTTCTAGCTCGAAGATCTCACAACTTTATTTCTTCCCTAAAATCAGATTTTGAATATGTTGTTTATACTTGGGATGGTATGAATTCTAGCATTGTTGATTACTTTTCCAATATTTTTGTTGCTAATACTCTTGAATTAGCTTCTCAACAAAATGTTCTTCAAGCAATCCCTTCTCTTATCATTTTTGAGGAGAACTCTATTTTGACTACTCCTATTACTATCAATGAGCTTCAACAGGTAGTTTTTAAAATGCAAAAAAGGAAAACCCCAGGTCCTGATGGTTTTTCCATTTAGTTATACCGAGAGTTCTGGGATATCCTTCATGTTGATTTATTAGAGGTGATGGAAGAAGCCAGGAAATCCAAAGAAATTTTGAAGGTTATCAATAAAACTTATATTACTCTTGTTCCAAAAGCTCAAGAGGTTGATCATATCTCAACTTTTAGACCTATTGATTTATGTAATTTTCTTCTCAAAATCATTACTAAAATCATGCGAGAAAGGTTGAAACCTCTTTTGCATAAGATTATTTCCCCAAAGCAAGGGGGTTATGTGGAAGGGCATAAAATAGTAGATGAGATAGTTCTTGCTCAGGAAGCCATCCATTCCATGGATATGCAAAAATCTCATTCCATGTTTATTCGGTTAGACTTATCCAAAGCTTATGACAAAGTGGATTAGCACTTCCTTATAAATTTTTTGAGGCAATTTGGTTTCTCTAAGGATTGGATGGATTGGATTATGGTATGTATATTTTTAGTTTCCTACTTAGTTATTATTAATGGCAGGCCTTCTCAGTCATTCCCAGATTCCAGAATTATTGGGCAAGGTGACCCACTATCCCCTCATTTATTCATCATTCTTGCTGAATTCTTGGGTAGGACTATAACAAAAAAGAGGAAAAAAAACCCTTGAGGGAGTTACCATTGCTCATGGAGATAGACCTATCTCTCATATTCAATTTTTGGATGACTCTAATATTTTAGGTAAAGCTATAGTTAAGGAAGCTTCTAATATGAAGCAAATCATTAGCTATTTTCTAAGGCTACTGGGTAGTTGATCAATGAAGACAAATCTAAAATTAGGTATAAGAAGACCTCCCTTCCAATCACTTATTTAGGTATTCCCATAAATATTCAAAAGCAGAAAAATAAATATTGGAATTGGTTATTGGACAAAGTCAAGAAGAAAATTAGAAAGTGGACCAACAGGTGGCTTTCTTATGGGGGTCAAATCACCTTGGTAAAATCAATCCTTCAAGCTATTCCTATTTATGTATCTTCCATGTTGAATATTCCAAAGGTTGTTCTTCGAGAACTAGATCAAATTAGTCATTGTTTCCTTTGGAGTGGTACTAAGGAGAAAATAAAATGGGCCTTGGTGAAATGGGACACTTTATGTCTTCCTAAGAATAAAGGGGGGTTATAATTTCGGTCTTCTATTAATAACAACAAAACTTTAGATACTAAATTATATTGGAGGATGTTGCGTAACCCCAATGCTCTTTAGGCCAATAATATTCATGCTAAATATGTTGAGATCAAAAGTCCTTAAGACCTTGTTCGCTATCAACTTCCTACCAAAGGTTCTCCCATTTTAGCAGTTCTTAAGACTTGTGAGGATTTGATAAAGAAAAATTTATTTTGGATCATTCATAATGGTAAACAGGTAAATTTTTGGATAAATTCTTGGGATGGTCACAAGCCTTAGATAACTTAGTTTTTCGATTGGAGGCCTTGGATGGAGGAGCTTCACCAAGCTAACAGGATAAAGGTGGCTAATTACTATCGGTACCATACTGGTAATTCAAAGGTTGGTAGATATTGGATCCCTATTGAGGACTGGCCTATTCAAATCCTAGAAAGGCAAATACAAGATATCCAAGACATCCTTCATATGATATATCTCTCTTGGTCCTATGAAAAGATTGTTTTGGATGGAATAACACTACTAAGGGTGAGTATTCAGTTGCTCAATATTATGACATAATAATACCAACCATTCTTCTGACATTTTTTCTCAATTGTGGGCTCAAAAGTTGTGGCCTAAGGTGAGGTTCTTTAATTGGCTTTTATTGCATCGTAGGGTGCTTACTGGTGAGCAAATTATAAAGCATGGTTTTCATGGCCCTTTAAAATGTGATATGTGTGAAGAGAATGTATAAACTCTCAATCATTTTTTTATTGAGTGTAATTTTGCGTCTGAGCTATGGAGGAGAATGGCCACTTTACTTGGCTTACAATGGTCCAATTGTTTTACTTTTGAGTAGCTTTGGAGGGATTGGACTAATCAAGAGGGTGTTGATCATTTTATTAGGTAGTTAGTTTGGATGGGTTATACCATTCTTCTTTGGAATATTTGGATTGAAAGGAACAACACAATTTTTAATCAATATAGAAAGGATATTCACTATATTTGGCAAAAGACCATAGTCAACTTAGTTGAATCATTCCATAAACTCCTTAATCACCCCCAAAACTCCCACCAAATATGGGATCAAGTGATGCAAATATTGAAGATTAAATCTTCTAAGGACAACCAAATTAAATGGAATGTGAGTATTAGTAATATGGATAAGACAAGAAATTGGTAACCTCCTCCTAAGGATTTTGGAAAAGTCAATACTAATGGAGCCTCTAGAGGGAACCCTAGAAAATCCAGTGTGGGAGGAATTGGTAGACTTCCAGATGGCTCCCTGGTTTTTACTTTTGCTGAGAATTTGGGTATTCTTTCCAATAACCTTGTTGAGGGGTATGGTATCCTCAGAGGCCTTCAAGAGGCTACTAAGGTTGGATGAGAAAAGGTGTTAGTTGAGTCTGACTCTCAACTTATGATTAATATTTTGAAGACTCCTTCCAATAATCATAAGGTTGATTAGAGAATAAAAAGAATTATTGAGAAGATTCAATTAATCCAGATGGGATTTTTGAAAGTTGATTACAATCATGTGGTCAGAGATCAAAATAAGAGTGTTGATGCTTTAGCTAATTGGGATTTAGACTAAGGTGATATTACTTGTTATGGCCACCCTCCTAGATGGTGGGCTTCACAAATTAAGGAAGCTCTTCTTTCTATCATTTCTTTGGATGGCTCCACTTCTGAAGGTACCTAGTTTCTTCTTGATTTTTTTTGCTTCTCTTTGGTTCATTCAAGTTTTTTTAGTTCTCTAGCTCACTCTTTTATTTATTCTGTTTCCTTTGTTGTTTCTTGCCTTAATAGACTTCTGGTCTAGATAGGTCATTATTTTTTTTTTTGTAGATAAGATACTATAGCATTAATATTAGGTTTTACAGGTTGACCCAAAACCTTTTACAAAAATCAGCCCAGGGTTGTTGATGAACATGTCCTTACTAAGGATCCTATATATGTAAAATCTACATGTTACCAAAGCCATTTCATCAGATAAGGCACATAGTCTGTTATCAAAAATAAACTTCCCATACAACATTTTGGGTATACCTCAAGAAAACACACCTGCATCATAATTACAAAAAAAGAAACAAACACAGATCCCTTCTTTGAAATAGTGGAGAAATAAAAAGCTGTAGACACGCATAGCAAAGTACTAAAAAAAATCCCACAAGCTCTATATTGACAGTTACTCTTAATAATTCTTTGGCAATTGCTTTCTTCCGTATATGACATTCTTTGGGACCACATCCCATCTTGGCCAATCAACCTTGGAGAACTGAACCTGATGGCTAGATTTATTACGGTGGTTATTTGGTGGTCCACATGACTCTTGTTCGAAGTCTTATATTGTTGTTTCTTTCATACCTTGTGATTATCAACCAACCTCAAATTTCTAAGATTACTAGGAGCCATGTTATTTGACATGTTACTGTCCCCATTAGTCTTTGTGGTATTTCCAAGCAGCATCCACCAAGACTGACAGCTCAAATATTTTTTATTGTGAGTCCATTTCAAAAAATAGACAGGAATACTCATATCCTTCGAACTTACAGTGCCTTACCTGTTGGTAAATTTGACTATAATTCTTGGCATTCTCGTTGAATAAGCTCCTCTAATTCACTCGGGACACCGTGTTCCCATTTGAAAAGTCCATCACCATTGATACCCAAATTGGCCAGTTGTGTTCATTTTTTTTTCTTTTTTGTTTTTTTGTTTAGTTTTTTAAGGCGTGTGTGTTATTTTGTTTTCTTTTATTTTTGTGTTCTTTGTGTTAATTTTTTTTTGTTCTTGTGTTTTTTGTTTTGTGTTTTTTTATGTTTTTTGTTATTGTTCTTGTGTTTTTTTTGTTCTTGTTCTTGTGTTTCTCTATGTTTGTGTTAATTCGAGTATTTTTGTGTGAGTGTTTTCTATGTTTTTTGTTTTTGTTTATTGTCTGTTGTTGGTTGTTTTTTATTTTTATTTTTTTAATATTTTAGGTTTTGGTTGTGTTTATTTTTCATGTTTTTTTTGGGTTATGTCTTTGTAGTATTATATTGTTTTTGTCTTGTTTGTGTTTTGTTATGTGGTTCTTGTGTTTTTATATTTGGTTCGTGTTGTGATTTATTTTATCTTATTACATGTGTGTTTTTATATATATGAAAAATATAATTTGTGCTAAAATTTAGGGTTTGAAAGATTTCCTGCAATATGACTAAAGGTTTAGGTACTGCTATACAAAATAAAATAGAAGGAAAGTTACATATGAAGCTTAAGGCTTGAATAAACAACTCATTGGTCCTTTGAAATGCTAAAACTTCTACTATTTACAGATTACAAAAGGATAATTTTCCCTCCAAAACTAGTGTGGGAATTTCTGACCATGTCCTTTTGCTACATTATTTATTGTGTCCTTATAGTACTTCAAGGTCACTATATCTTAGGATCATTAATTCTTTCGTGTTGGATTCTCAACAACTATCACATACAACTCTTATTTGACATCCTTGTGATCTTAGAATGTAAGTATAAAATGCCTTCTATAACTACTTCTATTAGATATGGGACTAACACTATTGTAGGTGGCATTCCTTTATCTTCAATATACCACTGACCTTTCTTGGGTTACTGAGCTAAAGTGACACTAGTAGGTAATACTTGCTCTCTCTTAATAATGACATATTAGTTTAGCTCATTTACCTCTTTTGGAATCTTATGCATCACTACTAATACTTTATAAATTGATCCGATCCTTCTTATAAGTTGATTGATTTTTGAATTATGCTTTACTTCCTCATACTTTCTTTAGATGATGATGTGGGATATTGACTACTTGTCAAAATGTTTTCTTGTCTTTTCACATTGAAAATTTAAAAAAGTTTTATATTGGGCTAAATATTTGTTGGAATTATTTTGAGGAAGTCTTCTCTTTATCTCTCCCATTCTAACTTTTTAGTGTTATGCCTTTCAAAAAATTTGTTTCGCACATAATGCCTTTCAAAAAAATCTTCTTTTATCTCCTTCAAAACTTTAAAAACTTCCAAACATAAGAAGTCTTTTCTCTCTTTTGTGCCTATTGGTCTTATTTCCCCTTTCTATCATATCAAATATTTGGGCCATATAAGTGCTCAATTTTTTTTCCTTTCTCTCTTGATTGAAGTTTTTTTCAAAAGGATACCCACCTTTGATCAAAATATTTTTGCTTGCATTACATCATTCTTTCTTACCTTTTGCCAACCATACATTTTTCTTATTTTCTCTAAAAAATCCACCCAATATGAGAATCCTTGAGAGAAGAAAAACTCAATATAGTTCTAGTGACTCACAGGGACCTTCTTGCTTTCTGAAGGAGAATTCAAAATTGTTTCCTTCATCCTTGGATATAGATATTATAAAGCTAAATTTATACCCATTCCTCATCTAGATGGACAATATTATTTTTTAAAATGTTCCTATAATACTTCTAACTCAAACTAATAATCACAAGACAAGTTATTTATTTGCTTCATCACTTCATGTATCTAAATTCTTAATTTTTCCAACAACCCTATCACCCAAGCCATCTCTGTTGTAATAGTAGGTTTGACGTTTTTTTAAAATGGGAGATATCTTCCTTTCATTACTTATCAGCTACAAAAATTATAGCTTTGAATATGGCTTGCCAACTTTACTTCAAGGAGAGAAAAGTCTTCCATGCACTAAAGAGTCAATCTACCCGATTCAATAATTTGATCACCCTAGCAGAAATATACATATACTACGGACAATTATCTAGAACTCTTGCATCTTCTTTGAGCTCCACTCACATTACTCAAATCTTAACTATCAAGTATAAACCTATAGGTTAGGCACAAGCTCAATAGAAATATAGCTTTTATGACCTTTAGTAAGTGTTTCTATCTTGAGACTCTTTCAATTTCTAGCTCACTTTTCATGAAAATGGCGGGGGACCCTTTTAAAATACCTCTTTTTTTTTTTAATAATAAATATATATATATATGAATTTAATTGATTAAAAATACATTTCCAAGATAAAAAATTAGGCTTAAATTTTGTTAGAAGATATATAAATGTGGAGAGTGTTGTATTTAATTACCTAAATATACTATGGTAAGATAATTATTATTTAAAATGGATGTACTATATTTTTTTATATAGTTAAAACTAATATTTAACACCAGATGGAATGATCTTAGTAGATTAAAATACTTTAAATTTAAGTTGAATATTGCTAAAAAATATATGTATAATATTTTATTATTGTCATGCTACTATATCTTCATGATGTACTATAGTTTTTATCATTTCAAATGCAAGTAGCTAATTAAAAATTAATGTTCAATAATTTTAAAATAAATATTAGAATATGAATGATAATCATAGTGAAAGCACGAGATTTCGGGCAAAGGAAACACTAATTGCAATATAACCAAAACCAAATGCGCTTAAGTCCTAGAAACGTAAAGTGCATGAAATGGAAAAGAAACGCATTCGAAGAGACACAAGCAAATGGAGAAAACATAGCCCTTTCATTAATATCCCTTGATCTCTGTTACAATGATGTCTCCTCCCTTTTCGGGGGCTAGGAGCGTTAAAAGAATTCGATTACAATCACTCAATGTTCCTCTTTTCACGTGCCCACGATTGCAATGGGCGGGCCAAGATGATGTCGCCACTGATGTCGATGATTTCTTCACCTCCGCTGCTTCTCCTGTGAACAAAGAAACAACCAAGATGTCAGTAGCATCTGCTGCAAGTGAAAAGTGTTCGTTCTTCTAAAATCATCAAAAGATGCATGCAAACATTTATCTAAAACAGTAAACAAAATTATTCTAAACATCCTGAAAACTTGACAGAAGATAGAAAATGTTACTAGAAGGCCATTTCCACTGAGACAGCTGGCCAATCTACCTTCAACTGGAATTCATCCCTGGGTGGGACGATTTTTGACTGCAATTCGTCCCTGGGTGGGACGAATTCTTCTGTGTTGAAGAAGCCGACCTGCTGCTGCTCCAATGTCGATTCTTGAGACCTGCAAAATGCCTGCAAACAAGGGGGTTATGTAATTGGGGCCATTTTGGGACGACCCAGATGGTCGGATTCTCCCAATTTTTCCTCTACCCTCGGGAATTTGATCTCACCACCTGCAAGTCAGTGAAACAACAAAGCAACACAAAACATACTAGAATCTGACCAAAAGTTACGAAATTGTAGCTATGAGTTAACCAAACATAATAACACAAAATGCAACCTAAAAAAAAGTAATCTAGAATGCTCTAAAACCTAGAAAGTGCAGGGGTGCCCAAGTGGGCCTCCCACCGTTGGCACTTGATTTCGACGCCAATCCACTAGGGATGGGCCCAAAACCTCTTAGGATTGGGGGGTCAAAAAATTGGTTGGTTCAGGTGTCCATGTGTTGGATTTGGGTCAGGTTCAAGCTTCCAAAAGCCACCCAACAACCTCCATTGCAAAAGAGATTGGTGGATGCGAGAATGTGAACCAAAAGGGATGCAAGTGGGTCTTCAACTCGGCAGCACTTCGTTGCTTGAAATCTCCTTTAACCTATATATTTTGGGTGAGAAAAGTCCCACCTTTTATAGACCCATGGGGTCTCTTTTTGGAGGGAAGCACAAATGCCATGTGTTGGTCATAGGCGCCATGTGGCAGTCTTGTCTTCCCATGAGGGAGGGGAGTCCTCCGTTGACTTGGGCTTTGATAAATGCCTTTTGTGACAGTCTTCTAACAACCCCTCTTTCCACCTACACACGCGTGCAATGCAGGAGTCATCAACTGACTGTTCTAGGCTGCCACTTGGCACCATTTGTCTTTTTTCCCGTTAAGCTTAGAATTCGTCCCACCCAGGGACGGATTCAGAATTCGTCCTGGGGTGGGACATATTCTATTTTGAATTCGTCCCTGGGTGAGACGAATACTCGGCAAAGTGTCCAAGTGTGCCAAATTGCTTCTTGACATTACAAAATTGCTATGAAAGTGGTTAAGACCACTGTTTAACCTCTGAGGGCTGCCCTAGGGGCTGTGTTTGTCAAAGCGATCAGTGTTTGCAGTCACATAATCGGATTGGTGCTGTTTTGGTGTCTACACATAGTGTTGTATTTGGTTACCTAAAGTATGTATAATTTTTTATTATTGTAATGCTACTATATCTTCATGACATAATATGGTTTTTATCATTTCAAATGCATGTAACTAATTGGAATTAATGTTCAATAATTATAAAATAAATATTAGAATAAGGATGTTAATCAGAGTATTGTATTTGGTTACCTAAAATATACTATGGTAAAATGATTATGATTTAATAGGGATGGACTAATTTTTGTATATAGTTTAAACTAATATTTAACACCAAATAAAATTATCTTAATAGATTAAAATGTTTTAAATTTAATACAGTGGACCTAAGTTTGAATATTGCTAAACAATATATGTATAATTTTTATTATTGTAATGCTACTATATCTTTGATAGAGGTGAATAGAGTGGAAGTTCCACAGGAGAAGTGGTATCTGAGCACCAGTGTCAAAGGTGCATGGAGTGGAGGTTCCATAGGAGAAGCAATATCTAAGCATCATCATTAGAGGTGCATGGAGTGGAGGTTCCACAAGAGGAGTCATATCTGGGCAACAGATTTAAAATTATTATTATTTTGAATTTAAAATACTTAATATCGAGGGGCTTTGAAAACCCTTGTAGAGAAGCAATGATAGAGGTGCATGTTAGAATAAGTGAATATTCTCTTAAGTTCTACTAGGATAGACACACTTGATTTTCCACTCCCCCATGTGTCAGGAGAACTCTCAGTGGTGTCTTGATTAGGTTTGATGAGTTGTTGTAATCCAATGGCTCTCAATGATCAACTTTGCTATTTATACAAAGTTGATCCTTGGAATAAATCAATCAGTTCTATTTTGTTTCTTCAAACTCTTGTAATGCTTTGCATGTCTATTTTGGAAAATTATAACATGGTACCAGAGTAGGATAGATTCTAATAGAATTCTCTCTTGAAGGAAGGTTTCTCGAACTGGTTCTTAATCTCTTTCTTATTTGTTTTTTTTAAATAGGAAAGAGATTTTATATTATAGATATATCTTAGATGCAATTTTTTGAGATATTTGCTTATGGTAATACTTTTCATTTTATCTAATCATAGTTTTACCATTGATGTAATTTGTCAAAATTTTCTTTCATTGTATTCCCTGCTCTGTATATGCAACTGGAATGCATTCTGAAAGTTTTGCTTCTCCGAAATTTGCTTCTTAAAAAAATCTCCTAAAATTCTAGGCAATTTTTTTTATCTTTTATACCCTCCTCATATGGTAGATTAATTCTTATTTCTCCTTCTTGAAGCGTAGTTTGTCTGGATCCATAGCCTTCCTTGCATTCTCTATATACAGAGAATTATATTCATCTACGCATTTTTAAGAGGTGATTTTTTTTCCACTCAAAAACGTTTTTGTTACTTTGTCCTCTTCTCCACATAAGAACAATTCGTTTGGCCTCAAGTGGAGTAAAGATTCGTAGCAAATATTATTTTGTGGAAAATATTCTAAAAAAATCTTTTTTTATTAGCAAATCATTGTATCTTCATCTATAAAATAAATTAATGGAAATCGCTCTTCGCATCCTATAAAGAAACTCTAGGTCTAATTAATAGGCCAGATTTATTTATCTTCAACGTGGTCTCTTTTGACCACCGTTGGCCTTAGCGCGCTTGAGACTTCATCTTAACACGGATCCTCCATTAAATTTCATTTTGAAGATCTTGCGCTTTTATATTCTCGATCCTCTTCCCGTTCTCTTGTCCTTCGGTGCTTTGGGATATTATCGACTATTTTTTTGCTATAAAATTATCTTACTTGTGCTAAATCAATACTTCATTTCTAATATGAAAATATTTGACAAAGCATTAAGAGAGTTGTTTTAGGCACTTTGCTATATGTTCTCACTTTTTCACGAGATATCTATTTTGTAGGTCTATGGAGGAGTCTCAACATTTGAAGCCTCTTCGAGTACTCGGCTAGTGATGCCATCGAATCCTCTATGTACGGTTCCAAGATATTTCTTGTTTACAAGTCTGTGGAGACGTCTCGTGATACAAAAATTCATTGATTCATTGGTGGTTGTGGCACCGAGGTATGTGGAGATATCTCAACATTTGAAACCTCTCTGAGTATTCCACCAATGATGCCATCGAATCCTCTATGTATAGTTCTAAGCTATTTATTTTTTGTAGGACTGTGGAGACATCTCGTGATATGGAACTTCATCGATTCACTGGTGGTTGTGTCACCAAGGACTTCTATGCATACACATCCCTCTGTGTCATCCATTAAAGGCCCTCACTGTGTGCCACCATTCTCTCATTGTCTTCCCAGAGAGACTTCAGTGCCTCCTCTTCAATCATCTCTGACTACTAGTGCAATCCTCTCCACCACTCCCTTTGGTATTGTTCAATTTTTTTTTATTCTCTCCAGTGAAGTGCTTTAGATACGTCATTTCATATGACGTCTCTACATTTTTTTTGGGGCTTTAATTTAATAAAATATATATTGTATCATTCCGGTAAGAGTAATTTGGTTCCTTTTATTTTCAGCCTCTACTTGGCTTGGAAAATCAAGGACTTTGTAAAAATTAATATAAATTCCTTTGGGGGGGGTTTTAGGGTGCTTTTTCCGCACCTATCACAGTTTCAGGGGGGGAAGTTTTTTCTTTGTGTCACTTCTTTTTGCCTTCATTTTTTTTGCCTTATTATTTTGTATAATTTCTATTTCCTTAAATCATAAAGGAAAATATAAAATCTAACCTTTTATCTTTATAATTTTCCATTAAGCAAAAGTTTATATTATACATTTCTAATTGATTCCTTGGTATAATTAATTCTCTCTTACACAAGTTCTTTTCCAAAAAAACCATCAAATAAGTGAAAAGTATAAATTTCTTTTAATTTTTCTCTCCTTTTTCAGAACTTATAATTGTTATATCAAAAGATCAATTAATTATTTTTCTATTTAAAATAAATTCTTTCTTAAATAAGTTCTTTTCTAAAATTCAAAAGTAAAAAGTATAAATTTCTTTTAACTTTTCTATTTTAGAACTTATAGTTGCTATATCAAAAGATTTAATAAATATTAATTTTTTCTTTTAATCAAGCAAAATATAGAGAATTAAATCATTTTTTGGCAAAATAATATTTTAAATAATCAATATTTTAATTCTTTTCCTTTACTTAAACTTTTAAACAAATATTATATCACCACTCACCTTATTGGTCATCCATATAACTAATAGTTTCCCTCACATAAGGGCGAGTTATTTAGACAACCAATATATGCCTGGATGATACAAGCCTAAGTTCCACGTATCAAATCTTATCAATACTTATAGTTTCCATCTCTTAATGGTGGGTATTTGAAAGACAAGATATAAAGGCCTAGCATATTTGTAATCCTTAAAATATTATATCAAATATTCTCAAAATACTTATAGTTTCCCTCTCGTTAGGGTGGGTATTTTTGAGTTATTTGGCATTCCTTAATTACTTTGGCATATTTTTTCTCATTACCATAATTGAATATCCCTTTCCTAAAATTACTTATAGTATCCCTCTCGTCAGGGCGGGTAATTTTTTGAGAAATAGGTATTTCTTTAAGGATTCTGAAAACTATTGTCCATTGCATTCTTCAAAGTTAAAGGGGGAACTTTGGGTTAACTTCAAAATGAATTCAATGAATACAATTGATATTCTCACTCCTCATAACTACCATACATGGAAACCCAAAATTTTAAATCTCATTTCTCAGAAAGGGCTCACTCACCTATTAGAAGAAAAGCAATTTGAGTTTGATAAAGAATATGAAATATTTGTTCACAAAGGGAAAATGCATGAAACTATGGGTATTATTAGCTCTAATGTTCATGAAAGTTTATGGTTTCACATTACATATTGTAAAACTCCTCATGAGAGTTGGGAGAAACTAAAAAATTTATTTGGAAAAGTAGATCAAATTAGATCAATGCAACTAGAAGCAAAACTAACAACTTTATCTCCTGAAGACTTTAGCAGTATTGTTGAATTCCTCACCAAATTCAAAGAAGTCCTCTCTCAATACAAATGCAGTGGTAAGACTAAGACTGAAGAAGAGTGCATTTATATAATTCTTTCTAAAATAAATGATGCATTTCAAATCTTTGCAACTATTTTTCTATCTACAAAAGATTCTTTTAGTGCAACTTTTAAAATGTCCTCTTTAGAAGAATTTTGTGATAGACTAACTAGGGAAGAAACTAAAATTGCAAGATATGAGTCATATTCCTCTTCCTCTTCCTCAAAATCCTTAGTAGCCTCCACCTATTCTAAAGAAAAATTCAAAAATAAGGAAAGAAATACCATAACCTATACTCACTGCAAAAATAAAGGTCATTTTGCAAACAAATGCTGGAAAATATTTCAACAACTGGAGGCAGCTATGAAGGATCAAAAGATAGACAATAAAAATAAAATAGGAAAAACCCTAAATGTTCAAGGCAAAACCTCCAATTCTTCCTCTAATTATTGGGTTCTATATTCTAGAGCTACTCATCACATGACTGCTTCAGATGGGTCATTCTCTTCTATCTCCTCTAGTTCTACATGTAACATAGAAGTGGGTGACTCTTCCTTTATCCCAATAAAAGGAAAGGGGGACATAATAATTTATGGTGGCTCTATAAATAATGTTTTCTATGTTCCAAACATTGCCACAAATCTCCTCTTTGTCTATCAAATTTGTACTTTTGGAAAGGGGAAAATTGTTCTCTTATATCCAACAGGAGTTGAGATAAGAGACTTTCAAGATCCATATTCTCTCATATCTAAAGGAGATATTGATCACAAAACTCGCCTACTTAATTTCAAAGGATTCAAAAATCTAGAAGGGACCTCCTTTTTTGTGGCTCATGGAGATCTTGAAAGCAAAATTTGGCATGAAAGGTTTGGTCATCTTAGTTACAACTACCTAAAGGAATTAAGCACCTATGATATAGTAACAAGTTTACTCCAAGTCTCCTCTACTGATGGAGTTTATCCTGTATGTGTTCTTTGAAAGCAACATCAAGATCCTTTCCACCCAAGTAGTTCTCTAAAAGCTTCATCCCCTCTAGAACTAATCCATAGTGACTTGATGTCTTTTCCTGAACCTTATTTCAAAGGAGAAAATATGCTCTAACCTTTATTTATGACTTTTATAGAAGAACTTGGGTCTAATTACTAAAATGTAAAAGTGATTTTCTATCCCACTTTAAAGTCTTCAAAGCCTTAGTTGAAAATCAGACCTCTTGTAATATCAAGAAAATTTGCACTGGTAATGGGGGGAATACTGCAGTAATGAATTCTCCATATTTCTATCAAATCATGGCATCATTCATCAGCATTTTGTCTCCCATAATCCTTAGCAAAATGGTATTGCAGAAAGAAAAAACCGAACATTAAAGGAAATGGCAAGTTGCATGCTCCATTCAAGAGATCTTCCAAAAGTATTTTGGATAGAAGATATTAACTATGCCAATTATATTTAAAATTTTACACCTCATAAAACTATTGACCATTTAACTCCTGAAGAAGTACGGTTTGGCTCAAAATCAAATGTTTCCTTCTTCAAAATTTTTGGGTGTACTGCTTGGGCACACATCCCAAAGAAGAAAAGGAAGGATCTAGATAAGAAAAGCAAAAAGCTCTTCTTTGTTGGTTATTGTGAGGAAATGAAAGCATATAGGCTCTTTGATTCCTCAACTCATGAGGTCTTCTTCCATTGGAATTTACAATTTTATGAAACATTCCCTCAAAAATATCCTCAATCCCCCTCTTACTCCATTGAGCCTTCTCCTATAGTAGAACCTCAATATTATGAAGATGCAACTCTTGATATTGACTTAGAAATTGATAACCAAGATGAGGAACCTATAATTCCAACTCAATGTCTTTTAACTCCTTCTACTCCTTCCACTAGTCCAAAATGGGCCCGCACCATTATTAAAGAAGCTAACACCTACATACCAAACATTTCATCAACCAGATCAACAAACCCCATAAGCACTGGTCTTGTTTGTCAGGCTATTTCCTCTGATCCTCAATCCTTCAAAGAAGCAACAGGAATTAAAGAATGGGATGAAGTCATGGAAAATGAATTTTCTTCCTTAATAAAAAAAAACTTGGGATTTAGTTCCATTGCCTAAAGGAAGGAAGTCAGTTCATTGTAAATGGATCTACAAAACAAAATATGGGCCTAATGGAGAAATAGAAAAACACAAAACTTGCCTAGTAGCCAAAGGTTTTTCTCATATTGAAGGTATTGACTATGTAGAAACCTTTGCTCCAATTACTAAAATGGATTTTGTTAGACTGGTTCTTGCCCTGGCTGCTTCCCAAAAGTGGTATGTCTATCAAATGGATGTAAAAAATGCTTTCTTACATGGGGACTTCAAAGAATAAATATTCATGGAATAACCTGTTGGTTTCACTCAAGACTCCTCTCTTTTTTGTAGGCTAAAAAAGTCTGTCTATGGCCTCAAACAAGCCTCTAGAGCTTGGTATGAAAATATGGACTCCTTCCTTCTTTCAGTAGGTTTTTCTCATTGTGAGTCTGATAACATAGTCTACATTTGGAGAGATGAAGGAAAAATCACCATTATTTTTCTATATGTTGATGATC
Source organism: Wollemia nobilis (assembly GCA_028583015.1). NCBI lineage: Eukaryota > Viridiplantae > Streptophyta > Pinopsida > Araucariales > Araucariaceae > Wollemia > Wollemia nobilis. The sequence goes on along the minus strand of JAQPPZ010001029.1, from coordinate 692,676 downwards.
TTATTCTCACTAGTAGTAACTTCACTCACATTCAAACTATAAAAGACTCCCTCTTTGAAAAAATTGAAATGGTTGATCTAGGTTTAGCTCATTACTTCCTTGGGATTCAAATAAGTTAAACAGATGCAAGAATTTCATTGTGTCAAAAAAAGTACACATTGGATCTTCTTCAAAGGTTTAAAATGACAGATTGTAAACCTTTTCCTACCTATTTTCAATCTGGCATAAATATTAATACTTCCTGCTCATCCCTCTATGTGATACAACTCTATACTGTTAGCTTGTAGGAAGTCTATTATACCTTACTCATACTCACACAGATATCTCATATGTTGTTGGCCTAATATCTATATTCTCTCATCAACCTCACTTCAGTCATTGGCAAGCAGCAAAAAGAATCCTTCGTTACTTGCAAGGCACTACGCACTTTGGGATCTTATATAAGGGAAAATCCATGGATATCATTGGCTACATGGATTTAGATTGGGCAGGTTCAATAGAAGATAGATGTTCAACCTCAGGCTATGTATTTTGCCTTGGTTCTTCACCAATAGCTTGGTTATGCAAGAAATAACAAGCAGTAGCCTTATCTTCTACAGAGGCAGAATATAGGGCAGCAGTTTTAGCTAGTCAGGAAGCTCTTTGGCTTCATCAAATTTTGAGAGAATTTGGTTTCTCCCATGAAAATCCTATAACTCTTTGGTGTGACAATCAAAGCACAATTCATATTACACGCAATCCGGTTGAGCATCAGCGCACCAAGCACATTGAGATACACATGCACTTCATATGACAACATATTCAGAATGGGGATATATACTTGGACTATATTCCAACTGAGAATAAAATTGTAGATATCTTCACCAAGTCATTTCCTTCTCCGTGTTACCTTCAGTTGTGAGATAAACTTGGAGTAATACAGTTGCATTGACATAGAGGTCTTCCACCTCTCATTATATTGTTTGGAGAATGGTTTTTTCCCTTGTGGTTTTTTTTATCATCTCTCCAACAACATGTAGATTATGAGGACAATCTTCGCCATCCGAAGACATGCCTCTATCTTGGATATTTTTTTATGTGACAGATGGTTTTTCCCCAAGGGGTTTTTTCACCATCTATATATTGTAAATGAGTACCTCATCAGGCCATGTTGTCGGGACTCATCATTCTTATTGTATTAAGAGGACAATATTCACCATCCGAAGACAAGCCTCTTCCTTAATTCCTTTTTGATTGATGGTTTTTCCCATAGGGTTTTTACCATCTCTTCAAAAAAGAATTTGTGATAGTTGGTTTTTTTCCAATGGGTTTTTTCACCATCTATATTAATTGTAAATGAGTACCTCATCAGGCCATGTTGTCGGGACTCATCATTCTTATTGTATTAAGAGGACAATCTTTGCCATCCGAAGACAAGCCTCTTCCTTACTTTTGATTGATGGTTTTTACCATCTCTTCAAAAATAAGTCATTGTACATGAGTACCTCATCAAGCCTTATTGTCGGGACTCATTTGTAAAAAATCTCCCCTAGTATCACTTAAGGGGGGTGTTAGAATAAGTGAATATTCTCTTAAGTTCTACTAGGATAGACACACTTGAGTTTCCACTCCTCCATGTGTCAGGAGAACTCTCAGTGGTGTCTTCATCAGGTTTTATGAGTTGTTGTAATCCAATGGCTCTCAATGATCAACTTTGCTATTTATACAAAGTTGATCCTTGGAATAAATCAATCAGTTCTATTTTATTTCTTCAAACTCTTGTAATGCTTTGCATGTCTATTTTGGGAAATTCTAACAGTGCATAGAGTGGAATATATAAGGGAGGAACAAGATCTAAGTAATGATGTTAAAGGTGCATGGAATGGAGGTTCCATAAGAGGAGCGAGATTTGAGTAGTGGCTTCAAAAACCCTAGTAGAGTAGCGATGGTATCCCTAGTAGAGCAACAATTATGTTAATCATAGTAGAGCAACAACGTCATAGGTGCATGGATTGGAGGTTCCACATGAGGAGTAAGATCTAAGTACTAGATTTGGAAACCCTAGTAGAGCAGTAAAAGCATACAAGGATTTGATGGAGGAGTAGGAGCTAGAATTTTAATGGTGGTGATTAGGGTGGGAAATTATGGGAGTGGGAGACTTTGAATCAGGTTTGTATGGGTTTGTGAAAGGGCAATGGGAGATTTTGAAACATGTGGAAGTGGTGGTTAGCTTGGATGTGAACATAGTAGCTTTGGGTCAGCTATATGGTGTGTCTATTGGAGGTCCCAATACTATATTCATAGTTCCTTCAAGAAGCCATGGACCAGCAAACAATAAGTTGGAGGTTGGGTCCCATTCTCATGGCCCATAGTTTTTCCCTAAAACCTAAAGCCTCAATATTTTATATTCTACAAGGATATCTAAAGGTACAAATGAGACCTTCTCAAAATCTATTTGCAATATATCCTCTATGTGAAATGTCATTAGCATCCTAAGTAAAGTGGTTAAGTTTACCATGGGTGATGGTGGTTACAACCTTATGGGAAAGTTCCAAGGGGCAAGGCCAGACTTGGATTCAATTCAAATATGGGCGCTAGTGAAGTGGAAACCTCTAGGTTCCATGAAAATTGTAGTGACCCCTAAAGTTTTTTTTATATCATGGAAGATGTAAACCATATCCTAGGGGGAGGTACTTAGTTCTATTGTAAAAGAGGTATATTTTTATAAAATCAAGAACCTGATTTCAATTCTCACATGTAAACGGTTAACTTTGTGCCTCTATGGGTATGTCAATCAAATATCATTTCTAAAACCATTATTTCAAAGGCTCTTCACAATTTCTTTGATGAGATTTGTATTGGTTCTACTTTTGAGGAGCCTATGATTCAGTTGGTGGCCCTTGAGGTAAGATCTCTGATTTTATCCCCAAAGACCTATTTAGAGAAAGGTTCTCTGGATCCTAAAACCTAGAGATGAGGAATGCCAATGTGGATGTGGGTGTTGAGTGGAAGTTAGGAAAACCCCCTAACAATTCTATGAGGATGAAGGAAATTAATTTTAAGATTATGAAAGGATCTAAAGCTCTTCTTAAACTTGAAAAAGGGAAGGATGTAGGAGTAAGACAACTAAAGCTGGAATCTTTTCATCAAAGTAACCATGGATTGTCTAGGAGAAAGAAATATAATTCTAAATACCATAAATGAAGTTCCTCTCTTGGAATGTTAGGGGTTTGAATGGTCTTTCTAAACAATGGGTGGTCACTTCCCTACATAAAGAAACTTTACCTAATATTTTTTTCCTACAAGAAATCAAGTTGTATGGGTAAGATATAGAAGCTATTAGAAGAATTATTTGGAAAGAATCCCATTTTAATGTAATCCTAGACAATGGTTCCTCTAGGGGACTCCTTTGTATTTGGGATACCAACAAGTTTGAGGGCTTTATAATTTCTTCCTTAGATAGGATTATTAATTTTATCTTCTACAACAAAGAAAGTAATAAAATGTGGGTTATGACTAACGTGTATGCACTAAACTCTTGGACTAGTAGAAACATGTTGTGTAAACTTTGAGTTCCATGAGAAAGATTTTTTCTCAATGATCCTGGTGCCTAGTGAGGGTTTTTAATTTCCTTCTATTTTTGGGATAAACATATAGGGAACTCCCCAATATTAAAAAGCATGAAAGCATTTAATTTTTTTTTGAATGGTAATGAGCTATTGTATGTTGAGTTGAAGGGTTCAAGGCATACTTGGAGCTATATGAGAGTGGGTAACCAACTCATACAAATCAAGTTGGATAGGGTTATTATATCCAAGGACTTCCTTTCGTTATTTAGGAATCTATCTCTCTGTTCTCTGCCTAAAATTAGTTGTGACCATAACCTCTTATGTTTTGAAGTGGACTAGGAAGAAACCAAATTCCCTAAGCCATTCAAGTTTGAGGTGATGTGGTGCCTTCATCCTTAGTTGGAAGCTAAAATTAGAAACTAGTGGTCAACAAGGGTTCAAGGCTTCAACCTTTTCAAATTTATAATGAAGCTTAGAGTTGTTATAAGTGGTCTTAAAGAAGGGAATAAAAGAGTTTTTGTAAATATTTTGCAAATGAAGAAAGACACAAAAATTCAACTGAAAGCTATTGAATCCAAGATAGAACTTAGAAATCAATCTCAAGAGATCAGATACAAAGAAAAATAGATGTTGACCAAATTTTATAACATTATTTCCAAGGAGGAAAATTTGTGGAAACATAAGTTTAGGGAACTTTGACTAAATGAGGGCGATAAAAATTCCAAGTTTTTTCACATGATGACCTTAAAGTACAGAAGTGCAAATAGGATTAGAGAATTTTGAAAAGCTAATGGATCTAGTGTTACTCACATTAAGGATATAAGAGTTGAGGATATGGCATTTTTTTAGAAATTTCATTGGGGTGGAAGAGGTTTGTAATGAGAAAGTCCAAAATAAATTACTTGGTAGTATTACCAACCTTGTCACGATTGGTATGAACCAAGCCCTTGTCTCTCCCTTCAGTGATGAGGAAGTCAAATCTACTATATTTACGATGGAAGGACTGAAGGATCTGGGTCCTGATGGTTTTCCCCCTATTTTTTAGAATTATTGGCATATTATGGGGAAGGATATTGTTGATGCCCTTCAGGAGGTCCAAACAGCCAATCTTATCCCATTGAGATTGAATTCTACCTTTTTAACTTTTATCCCCAAGACTATTAGTGCAAACAACTTTGATACCTTTAGATCCATCAACTTATGTAAAATTGTTTATAAATTTTGATAAAGGCCCTTGTTAATAGATTAAAATATTTTCTTCTAGCCTTGATTGATTCAAGCCAAAGTGGATTCGTACTAGGGAGATAGATCCTGGATAGTATCACAGTTATCCATGAAATCCTTCATTTAGTTGATAAAAGTGATTGAGTTGGTCTTCTCTTCAAATTAGACATGAAGAAGGCTTATGATAGGGTTTCATGGGAGTTTTTGTTAAAGATTTTGGGAAACTTTACTTTTTAGCAATGTTGAATAAAACTTATCCATGATTGTATCTCTTTTGCCAAATTTTTGGTCTTAATAAATGGTCCCCTACCAGGTTCTTTTTCAAGTCTTAGAGTCATTCACCAAGGGGATCCCTTGTCCCCTTACCTCTATATATTAGTGGTGAAAGCTTTGTGTAGGGCTATCAATTTAGAACTCTTTATGGAAGGTATCAAGCTTGCTTTACCAATGGATCCTATTTTTCATCACCAATTTACATATGATGTTATGATCTCCCTCCTTGCTTCATTTCATAAAGTAAAGGTACTAAAAGTAATTTTGAAGGTATTTCAAATTGTAACTAGGAAAAATATAAATTATATAAAAGGTAAAATCTTCTTTTTGAATATCCCCTTAGTGAGGTAGAGGATAATTGCTCACATCTTAGGTTATGAGGTGGTTTCCCTCCCATCTCTTTACAATGAAATACCTTTATTTAAAGGTAAGATCAATATTCACATTGGGAACCTATGGTGGAAAGATTTAAAAGGAAGCTAGTTAGGTAGAAAGGATCCCTTCTTATTCAAGTTAGAAATGCTACCTTAGTAAAGTCTATTCTTTAAAGCATTCCAACTTTCTTCTTATCTATGTTTAAAATTCTTAACAAGATCTTATTGAAGATTGAACATATTCAAAAGTTATTTCTTTGGTCCAATTTTGATGAGAAGAAAAAAATTCACTTAGTTTGTTGAAATTAAGTCTATAGACGTAAAAAGGATGGTGTATTAGGTCTCTGTAACATCAAACAAATGAATAAGGCTCTAGTTGCAAAATAGAGATGTAAGTTGGCAAATCAAACTAATACTAGTTGGATAAACATTGTGTCAACCAAATACTTGAGATGAGAATTTTTTGCTTGTTTATCCTCTACCAACTTCTAGTTAATCCTTTTGGTTGAGATTGCAAAATTCGAGGGCACTAGTCTCCAAAGGTTGTAAGTGGAGGTTGGGTGATGGACTCAAGATTGATTTTTGGAAAGATATTTGATTGATGGACCAACCCCTTGTACAAATTATAAATCTAGTATATTTAGAACCTAAGACCAGATTGTTCTTTAGGTTTAAGGTAGTTTACTTTATCGAGGTGGTTTGGGTTGAAGGTTTGAAAATTGTTAGACCTACCTATTATCAATTATGTTGAACTTGAAGCTTGGATTCTAATTTCTAATAAATTAAAGTTTCAAGTCATTAAATAGGGAAATAAAAAGGATAGGATCTTTTGGGTAGGGAAAATAATGAATCTTTTTCAATCATGTCTTCCTACAATATACTAGCTATCAGGACTCCTCCATGGATCCCACCTTTCAAAGTATGGGTTAAGGGTCTAAAACCAAAGGTGAATATATTTTTATTATTAACAACTTAAAATAATATTTTGAACATTGAAAATATTAAAAAAAGAGGTTGGTCGATGTCAAATAGATGCTACCTCTATGGTGCTAATGAAGAATAAACAGGTAATCTATTCTTTCAATTCTTGTTCTCTATAGAAGTTCTTAACTCTATTTTTTATTTGTTCAAACTGAGTTGGGTGGTGTCAAGTTTGCTTGTTGATGTTTGCGCTCAATGGTCATATTCTTTTTACTCTCCACGACTAAAATATTTTTTAAACTTTTGTTTATTGCATATTTTGTTTTTGAGTGTGGAAGGAGAGGAATAGTAGAATTTTTAAAAACTTCAAAAGATATTTTGCCTCTATTTGTACCAAAGCCTTGGCTTTTGCCCTAGAGAATGTGTCCTCTCTAGCTTTAGAGAAGGGAAGATTTAAGGAGACTAAGTTTGAAAGGAAAAATGGCTTTCAAAAGAGCAATATAATTGTTGGTCTTCTTGGTCCTAATCCCCAAGCCCTTGTGAGGTGGTAACCTCCTTCTCCAGGATGTGTTAAACTAATATTTTAATGCTAGTGCTGGTGGGATTCTTATGGATGATAGAGGTGGGCTTCTATTGGAATATGCAAAATTCTTAGATATATTGACTTGTCATGTTGTGGAGGCTAAATCCCTTTACCAATATCTCCTACTTGTGGAGAATATGGAGTACCAAAAATTTTACATTAAAGGAGATTCACTTAATATTATAAACTTGGTCAAAGGTGATTTAGTCCTCGGTTATAACATTGAGGCTATGTATGGAATCTAAATAGATTTTTTAGGCTAGAGAGAATAAAGAGATAAAGCATATCTTTAGAGAAGAAAACTACCATGCTGATATTATGACAAAAATGGGTATAAGTCTCAATGGTCTATCTATTTGGAGAGACAATTTTCCCAAAGATCTTCTTCAATTAGATTTAGTCATGCATGTTTATTGATGCTCTGTAAGCTTTTACTATTTATAAAAAATGTTTTGTGGCAGAACTGTGTGGGAGTGTTGGTTGGCTAGGGGTCTCATTAATGTTCTAATTTTATTTCTTGTATCAAATTGTAACTAGTTCACTTGGTGATAGGTAGCCAAATGTAGTGCTTTATAGCTATTCTTGTGCATGTATTGTTGGTCTTAGGACATGTTTTGCAGGGCTTCTCCTATTGTAAAAGGTTTAGGTATCCTTTCAAAACCCCTTCTATATCTAATAAAAAAAATACTACTATATCTTAATGATGTAATATGTTTTTTATCATTTCAAATACAAGTAACTAATTAAAAATTAATGTTCAATAATTATAAAATAGATATTATAATATGAAATATAATAAATTTTAATTAAAATTTAAGTTTAGAAAAGTGGAAAAAATTTATTTTTAGGTATTTTTTTATTATTAAGGCCAAGAGCTATGCTTATCAATAGAGTATTAACACACAACCACACACACATCATAGTTGGAACCTTGGACCTGAAGAAAAACTAAACCATGAACCTTTGTTGTTCACCAAAGACAAAATTATTTTAAGTATTTTTTTCAATAAACTATATATATATATATATATATATATATATATATATATATATATATATATATATATATATATATATATATATATAATATAGTTAATGTGACAAAACCAACGCATAGGGTTGTGTACTCTCCTCCCAACCATGATCCCTCATAAAACCAAGAGCTATGTTTATCTATAAGGAATTTAACACACATCCACCAAACACCCACCCCCTCACACACTCACTCACACCACAGTTTGAAATTTGAACCTCCCAAAGAAGAGACTGACATTGCATTGTCCAAAATTTGGGATAGACAATAAAAGCATAAATAAATTTAGTCCCAAGAGAACAACACAATAATTCAAGCTCCTACTCTTCTTTGGGATGTCCAAGGTTCAAAACACGACACATGAATGAGTGTGAGCAGTATGGTTGTGTGTTTAGTCTCTATTTATGAGCTCAACGCCCCTCCTTATGAGAGGTCATGGTGGGATGAGGATGCCCAGTGCTGAGCATGTGGGTCGTAGGGGTTTCTCACACTAACCAAATAAAAAAATTAATTAATTAAATTTTATTTTACTATTATAAACTATAGTATTTAATGATAGTCATTAAAAATTTATATTTTATTGGTTGAATAGAATCATGGGGATGGTGGCCCCTTTATGCTTCCAATTATACTTCACAAAAAAAAAGTGTTATCTTGAATTTGATTTTTACATTTTAATATTATAATTAATAATAAAGATTATACTTCATGAAAAATATATTATCTTAAATTTGATTATTAAATTTTAATATTATAATTTATAATAAATATAAGATGTGTAAAAATATTTTAAATTTTTTTAAAATAATAATAATTATAAAATAAACAATTAAAATCAGCACGATAAAACATGTATAAATATCTTTTTAAATTAAAAAAAGAAAATTTAAAATAATAAATATAGATTGTAATCTTAAAATTATATTAATAATATCACAATATTATAATTTATATCTTGCAATTAAAGCATTATATTAACCTATTATTTGTGATCATTACACTTTATATGTTGAAACAAAGATAATATCTTGCAATTAAAGTATTAAATTAACCTAATATTTATGATAATTACGGTTTATGTTGAACCAAAGATGATGATCTCTAAGTGTTTGTTTTATTTATAAAACCTTTTATCCTCAATTAATAAAAAAAAATATATATCTTGCTTTACATTTAAATCATTTCTTGCGTTTATATTGCATTTTGTTCAAAGAAAAGAGACACAAATTCAAAGTCAAGGCAAAGGCCTCGCTCAACTCACCATGTAAATTCATTGATATCTATTGTCCGTTTTAAACTAATTAAATTTTGGGTCTGCTTTGCATAGTTTGAAAACAACTTCGAACTTCGAAGAAATCTCATGCTGAACGACCATCCGATGTTTGTCGGAGCGGGTAAATTTATTGTTATCGTAGCGAAGGCATTGCGTTGTTCCATACGCCACGTTACCACCTCACTGCCGCAAAAAATCATTATTCAAAAGTGATGATTTTGGGTATGAGAAGAGCTCTATCCTCACTCGAAGTGACGTAAGAAGGGATGATTCTTTGTAGGAGATCTTTATTTCATAGAAGTGACATGCCTGGGCTGTTTAACCAATCTTACTCCACATCTCAAGAATCGAGGCCCTTGACAACTGTCCTCCTTTAAATCTGTAATCTGTGATACCAAATCATCATAAATAAAACTCGCGAAATAATTATCTCACATTGAATATCCCACAGATAATTATCAGAAACAAAACTAACTTACTATCTCACACGATAAAACTAATAACTATCTCACAGCATAAAACTAACTTGGATAATAATTAAAAAAATATAACTAACTCACAACATTTAATTCTCACAACATAATACATGGTAAACCCAATTCAATTTTTTCAAGGGGCATGAATATCTCACTGGATAAAACCAACTTAAATATTTCACAACTCACAACATTTAATTCTGGCAACATCAACTCATAACACATACAAACCATATTATTCAATTTTTTCAAGAGACACCAACGTTCAAAATAACCCGATCCCTCTTGGAATTTATAGATTTCAGACACTGAGAGTGGATTCCACAAATGCTAACAAAACATCCGCGTTTGTTTTATCCAACACGTTGAAAAGATAACCAACTAATGTGTTGACCAACGAACAAACCATGGTTTTATCGAACACGTGAAGAGATAACTTCTTTTCTAACACGTGAAGAGATAAGATTTATCGCTATAGAATGACGGGATATCTCCCTCTCTGTCCTGTGTGTTGTGTTGCGATGGCGAAATTCAATTTGTGGATGGTTCTTCATCTTAAAGGTTTTGTATTCGATTCGATTCTATGGAGGCGGGCGAATGCGCGTTGGAGAAGCAAGGCACGTGCGAGCCGCTTCAGACTGTGGACTGCAAGCACCAATACTCCATCTCTCGCACGTGCTCCCCTTCTCCAACATGGATTGCCCTCTTTATTTCCATGCCATGCCATACCATCTCTTCCTATGCACTGTTCTATATTTAGAATGGCCCTCTCTCTGGTCACACAAATCATATCAACAACCCTGGTTGAGGAGGTATGTTTAAGTTTGGATTAAGGTATGTAGGATTATGCTATTGCATATGCAGAAGTATGTTTTTGTCTTGAAGGTTAAGATAGAGAAACCAAGTTTAATCCCATATTTTATAATTAGAATTTAGTTTCCGGTTAATATTATCTATTTATCTCTAAGTAAAATATTCGCTATGCATTCTTGCTGCAGCGGAGGTTTCTGATTTTTGACGTTTGAAGAAATTTGAAAGGCAGATCCAGATTTTACATATAGAATACTTGTTTGAAAAAATATGTTTTTGTAATCCCTATAAAATATGAAAATGGTCCTATAATAAAGGTAAGCTTACCAACCAATTGGGTATCCTAAATTTGGATGGTATTTGTAGTCTGCCTACACCAAATTCTAGAGATATTATCAAATGACAACCTCCACCTCAAGGTTGAATAAAACTAAACTTTGATGGGGCAGCAAAAGGAACCCAAGCATCACAAGGGGTAGAGGAATCATCACAGATGATAAAGGGGTTATTCTTTTGGCCTTTGCTAACTTATTAGGTGTTTAATCAATTTTTTTTTATATAAAACATGGCTACTTAATCAAGGGATCATGCTCCTAGAAAATTTGAATGCATTGAATGTGATGATCAAAGGTGAATCTCTTCCCATAATTAATATTGATAAATGAAAATATACCTCCTCTAGTCCATTGCTAATTTAATAGAAGATATTTACCATCACACTAAGAATTTAGAAAGTGTTGGATTTAGTTACACCTTTAGAGGAGGAAATAAAGAAGTTGAGCTATTGACCAACCAGGGGGTAATTAGAATTCTTTTCAAATTTGGATGAAGGATTTCCCTACCTTTTTGACTTAGTGTGTTCTACTTTCAAATTTTGTTCTCTTTTTGTCCCTGGTTGATAAGGTGCTCCCTCTTACTTTTTGTTGAATACCTTTTGTTCACTCTTCCTATTTGTGGATATTTATTTGTATCCCCCTATCACTTGGGGTTATTCTCTTTTTGATCCACTTACTATTCTTGTTTTTTTTGTGTCTCTCATTGTAAAAGGTTAAGGATCCTTTCAAAATCTCATGCTTTCCTACCTAATAAAAAAACATATATAAGATATAAAAAGAATCAAGTTACATTTATGTCATGCTCAATATCATATTTTCTAAAAAAAATATTTTAAAATATAAATAGCTTTCACTTTATCATAAGATTTAAAAAATAAAATAAAAAATTCTAAGAAATTTTAAAAGCTTTATGCACTATACATAAAAATTTGTGATAATGATATTCACTTTGCAATCATGTGATATTTTTCAGAGTTATTTCTTACTATAATGTGTATTTTGCATTGTTTAATGTTATATCTTTTATGATGATAATTCAAAAAAGATTTATAATTTTTTTATTTTTATATAATTAACATTATTCAATAATTATATTTTTACATAAATAATATTATATATTTAAAAATTTATCTAACTTTTTAAAAAAATGTAATACATGATATCATGGATCAAATAACCATAAAGAAAACAAAACTAAGATTAACATTTATTTAAAAATGGATAAGGGAATGTCATGAATAAAGGAAGAAAAAAATTGATGAATAAAAAACATTACAATAACTATTTAAATTTAAATATGATAAAAATAAGTTTGTATAAATTATCTTTTGAAAAATGAATCCTAGGTTAAATAAGAGTAAAACCAAGTTTCAATTTCAATTATGTTCATATAAATAAATAATAATAAATGTTTATATATGTTCTTATAAAAATACAACCATGATCTAACAACTTTGAGGGTGGAATTTAGTTCACTTATAACAACTAATAACCTACATAGAATATTTTTTTTATTAGTTTGAAGAAGAGGTTTTGAAAGGGTCTACGGACCTTTTACAAATCAAATAAGGGGTTTTGCAAGGGTCCTTAAACCTTTTACAATAAAGGCAAAACCTTGAGAATATATAAGAAACACAAAACAACATAGGATTTGACAACAACAAGATCCTAGAAGCCAAGAGAACATAATAGAAGTATTGAAGAGAAAGTTTAATCCCCTCTAATATAAACTAAAAAACTACAATAAAATACCAAGCCAAGACACGAATCTTGAGGAGAAACTAAGGATCCTCATATACAACAAAAAAACCTACTCCAATTTAAATTAAAATTTAAAATTTTCCCACCCAATCTAGGAAACATTCTTAGGGGGTAGAGATTTCCTAGAATCTTGCACAAAGATTAAATAAAATATTTTAGAAATTTCCTACAAGGACCTCCCTAGATTTAAGCTTCCAAGAAAAAATTCGATGAGATTTGCATGAGTCCTATATCCACAAAATAACTAAAAATCAAATAGATTTGGAAGATGTTAACTTTAGAAAACTTTGAATCCACGTCTACTAACAAGAAAATTCGACCCAAACAAAAAAAAGGATAGTTGGAACTCTTGCAGACCCAAGGGTGGGTTCTCATTATTAGCCAAATATAAGGAGCCTTCTTGGCCACTAGTATTACTTCTAATAAATTGTGACTCGAGGATGAAAGCATCCATAGGGTCTACCCTACCAAGAGAGGAATGCAAAAGCACACCACAACCTAAAGGTACAAAACCAACATATTTTTCTTTCTTGGGCCTCTTGAGAAACCTGCTCATTCTTGAATTTAAAATAAGAGTTAATTCCTTCTCAGGTTAACTTACAACAACCAAATATGATTACACTTAGATTTTTTTTAACACTACAGTTCGAATTATTTCAATTAAATATTATATTAATATAATATTTTATTAATTTATAGAAACAAAATTTTCAAAGATGCAATCTCATGTCCCATGTATAACATCTCAAGTAAAATTTAAAATTTACTTTTACTGATTAAAATTAACTTTTATTGGTTTTGCCATATGTGGATAAGGACATGTATAAATTTTGTAGAGCCATGTATGATATATATTTTTTTAAATGCATGTATACAATAATAAAATTGTAAAAGGTAATTTATATCTACCATTAATGTCAATTGTAAAATTTAAGGACTATCCATTTAAAATTAAAATATTATAAATGTTTAATATAATCCTTTGTTCAAACTACTGAAATCTAATATAATTATACTAAAACTACAAAAACATATTTATTTTATTTGATACTATATTTTAAAAATTGATTGTGTAAAATTAAAAATAAACTAAGATGAAATGAATTTATATAGTTAAAATTTTCATTTAGATAATATCAAAACTAGAATACTACCTATCAATATAATAAAGATAAAAATATGATTTTAGTTCTTTATATCTAGTAACACAGGGTTTGAGAGCGGGGTATGGTTGTTGATTTATTCCTTACCTCCTGTAATTTTTTTTTGTGTACGTAAGTTTCAAATATTTTGTATAAACTTTAAATTAAAATAATTTATACTTTAAATTTTGAAAACTTCTCTTTACATATCCATGACTCTAGGTAAGGGCCCTTTTGGAAATTTTCTTTACTCCTTCTCCCAAGTGATCCTTTGTCTTCTAGTTTTTGTGTCTCTTTTGAAATACCAAACAACTACATCTATTTACTTATCTCCTCTTTTTATTAGAATTATATATATATATAATAATAATTATTAGAATAAAAAAATAATGAAGAAGGATAGTTTGTCCATAACATAATTTTAGAAAAAGGAGCATCAAATAAATCTAATATCAAAAAATTATCTTAAGAAAAAACATTACAAAATTACAAGAATGAAAATAAGAGAATATTTCAATCAATGGTTTCTTCTCACGAAGATATGAAGTTCAAATACCAATTATGAGATTGAATATAGTTTGAGTTGGAATAGACATCAAAATTCATGCTTATGCCTATAAATTTAGTTAAAAATATCCATTTTAAAAAGTCACTACTACTTTTTGATATGGTTTTCACATGTGTATCTATAACCTTAAAAGTTAAAAACTTCATCTTTAATTTCAATATAACCTTAAAATAAATACAAATACATTCTTAAAAATATTTCTATAAACATCCTTGGTAACATTATCAAGTGTTACACATATATCATCTTTTTATTTGTAGCTATAACCTTAAAAGCTAAAAATTTCATCTTTAATTTCTAGATAACCTCAAAAGAAATATAAATGTATTCTTAAAAATACTTTTTATAAGCATCCTTGATAACATCATAAAGTGTTACAAATATCTCATATTTTTCTTTATCAATGAGTCACCTATGTGTATTATAACTATACTGGCATAAAGACATTGAAGAATAAAGGGAAACACAATCACCTTAAAAAATGATGTTAACCCATAAGGAAAAATAAGGATTTACAGTAGATTTAAAATGTCTATGTACTAAACACAAAAATTATAATTTATATGTTAAAATGAAGAAAATTGTACCATAATTTCATTGATCTTAAGATAAAATTAGTTTAAAGTACTTGAATAACATGCATTATAAAATCATCAACTGATATTAGCTCAATTAGTTATATATTTCAACTTTCAAAGAGGATACCTAAGTTCAAATCTTGCAAAGGGATACATGCATAATTTCTAAATTTTTGTAATATTACTATGTTGTCATGAGAAATACAAGTAGGGTCTATTTCAATTCTATATACCCAATGAGGAAAAAATACACATCATACAAGGACCTTAAAATTATCTATTATTAATAAAAAAATAAAAGTCAAATGAAATCTATCAAATTGTGAGTATTAATAATTTATTGCAATAAAAATATATTCCAATATTAGACATAAGATAAAGTAGAATGAATAATATAACAATAAATAAATAAACTCGTATTAACCAGATAATTTATAAAACACAAAAAGTGATATTTTTCCTACAACTCATAGTTAGGAGCTTATTGTTGGTGTTTCATTTTTATTATACATAACTCTTGATTTAACTATACATAGATAGTTTTGTCCATGTATTTGTTTTTTTAAATTTATGTAACCAAATTTAGTCAGTAATATTTATTTAAAAGTTAGCATTCATGCCATTAAAATATGGTTTTTATAAGTCATAATTGTAGAACAAACATATTATATAGTTAAATTATCATTTTTGTCATCATGATGAACATATTTTGTGTAAATTTTTACACATGAGCATGAATTTGAGTAGAATACCATATTCACATGGACATGAATATGTCAAAATGATTAGTTACCAAGTAATACACCAATGTTATTTTATGGTATTGAATACTACAAAAAAAACAATATTTAACATTCTAAGTCTCTATGTTTATCATATTTTCAATATCAATAAATTATAAGAATAAGCCACAGGGTTATGCACAACGATGAATATTTGCAAACTGGGTGAATATTAGCATTTTCAAATATGCAAATTGGTGATTTTGGGGGACTCTATACGTCGACCATTTCCTATGAAATTTTTGGGACAAAACTATTTTAGGTGTCAATTCATCGTGCATTGATAATAGTATTACGTATTTTTTTAAATTCACCAACACTCCTGCCTAAATCATGGACCATTTTTGCCAAGTTTCTTTTTTAATTTTTAACTTATCCCACCAAATTCTCCAACTATACCACAATATATCAATAACAAGCTAGAGATACTTTTTTATTTAAAACATTTAAACTATTAGAAAATTGAGCAGACACAATGAAAAATAAAACCTTCAAAACAAAAATATGAACTAAAACATTCAATTTGTTGTAGAATTCCATTGAACTTCAATAGTGTGCAAAAACTAGTTGATTCAGATCAAAAATCTACTCGAATTGAAATAAGACTCTATTTTGCACTCGAAACAAAAGCCAGACCCAATTCTATAATAAGTACCCAAATTGACATCCGGATCCTATTATGTACTCAAACCAGAATAAAAAAAAAAATTACGCTCAAAATGATAGAAGAACCCAGTTCTGTTAGAATTTCACAATAATAGATATGCAAAGCATTACGTAAAATATGAAGAGAAGAGTGGAACTGATTGATTTATTTCAAGGATCAACTTTGTATAAATAGCAAAGTTGATCATTGAGAGTCATTGGATTATAAAAACTTATTAGACTTGATGAAGACACCACTGAGAGTTCTCCTAACACATGGAGAAGTGGAAACTCAAGTGTGTATCCTAGTGGAACTTAAGAGAATATTCACTTATTCTAATACCCCCCTTAAGTGATACTAGGGGAGATCATACAAATGAGTCTTGGTGACAAGGCCTGATGTGGTACTCATGTGCAATGACTTATTTTGAAGAGGTGGTAAAAACCCAATGGGAAAAACCATCAATCAAAAGGAAGTAAGAGGCTTGTATTCGTATGGCGAAGATTGTCCTCTTAATACAACAATTAGTTTGTGAAAAAACCCCTATGGGAAAAAACCAACTATGAGAAGAAGAGAGGTTTTTTCTTGTATGGTGAAGATTGTCCTCTTTATACAAAAAAGAAATATGAGTCCCATCAACTTGGCCTGATTAGGTACTCATTTACATTACATAGTTGGTGAAAAAAACCCTATGGGAAAAAACCAACTATAAAAAGAAGAGAGGCTTGTCTTTGTATTGTGAAGATTGTCCTTATAAAACCAATCAATGCAGCTGTATAACTCCAATATTATCTCACAATTGAAGGTAACGTGGAGAAGGAAATGACTTGGTGAAGATATTTGTAATTTGTTTCTCAGTTGGAATATATTTCAAGTATATGTCCCCACTCTGAATATGTTTCCTTATGAAGTGCATCTGTATTTCAATGTGCTTGGTGCATTGATAATCAAATGCATTCAATTTGAGAAAAACCTTTGGCTACTAGATGAACTTTGTGTTTGTCTATTTCTCCATTAGGTCCATATTTTGTTTTGAAGATCCATTTACAACGAACTAATTTCCTTCCTTTAGGCAAGGGAACTAAATCCCAAGTTTGATTTTTGATTAAGGAAGAAAATTTGTTTTCCATGGCATCATCCCATTCTTTAATACCTGAGGCTTCTTTTAAGGATTGAGTATTAGAGGAAATAGATTGACATACAAGACCAATGCCTATAGGGTTGGATGATCTTGTTGAAGGAATATTTTGGATGTAAGGAGTAGCTTCTTTAACAATGGTGCAAGCCCATTTTGGCATAGAGG
This sequence comes from Wollemia nobilis, assembly GCA_028583015.1. NCBI lineage: Eukaryota > Viridiplantae > Streptophyta > Pinopsida > Araucariales > Araucariaceae > Wollemia > Wollemia nobilis. Next base: position 675,046 of record JAQPPZ010001029.1, on the reverse strand, counting down.
AAGGAGTGGAAGGAGTTGAAAGACATTGAGTTGGAGTTACAGGTTCCTCATCTTGATTATCAATGACTAAGTTAACTTCAATAGTTGGCTCTTCATAATATTGAGGTTCTACTATAGGAGAAGGTTCAATGGAGGAAGAGGGTGTTTGAGGATCTTTTTGAGGGAATGTTTCATCAAATTGGACATTCTTATATCTCGTGACATAGTAGGGTAGCTTAGAGAGTATGATAAATGGCTCAATCAGACTGCCTTTGGATTATTTTACAAGGTCAACTCCATATAATATGTGATCTTTAGTACTCTCTAACTTAACCTATGAGTTCACAGGGAGAAAAGAGAGAGATAACACAAAAAACAAAGATATCAAAAAGGAAAAAAGATACTAAGATAACAAGGGTGATACACAAATATCATAATAATATTCCTCTATAAAACAATAAGATGCATGAATGCAAAAAAAATAGAAATAGTTGGAGGGACGTTTTTCGCAGGACTGCCCAAACAGTCAATTTTTTTTTGGTAATATATCACTCATACAGACTCAGATTGAGTTGAAATTTTGAGGGTAAATACCTGAAAAACCCTAGAATGTCTCTACCAATTTTCATATCATTTGGAGAAACAAATATCCTAGTGCATACCTATGTGTGAACGATATTTTTTGCAAGCGGCTATGCGAGGGTTTCATCTGGGTTGAGTGCAAGCAGCTCTAGAGGTTGATTTTTAGGGCCTTCGAGCCTTAGCATCTAATATTTTTGTGGTTTATGCTCAATATTTTAGTAGGAAATGTTGTAGGGGATCCAATATGAATTAGAAATTTATCTTTTAATAGATCATATTGTGAACTTGAGTGACAACGGCTTCCAATTTGTTGCACAAAAGAAAAGTGAAAACCATACCTTTCCACGACGTCTAGGGCAAGGATTAAAGAGATCACAAAATGAGTTTCAAGAAGTTGATTAAAAAATGGCTCATATCTCAAGTGAATCTGGTGCTAAGGTGCACCCACAAAATAGTTCTACTATGAAAACCCTTGTCAAGGGTAAGAATTTGGAAAAATCAGCCCCAAAAATAAATTTTAGGGATGGCCTCCATGGTGGACAGCCTCAGCCCAATGCTAATATCAATCTTAGGGATTCCCATAAACCTCTAAGAATGCCTAATATTGATTCTAGGAAAACGGAGTTAGGATGTATTAAAGCAGCTGATGGAACTCCTATTGTTAAGCTTGATATGGGTAACATTCAGACTAGCATTGAAGATTTGGAAAAAAGAGGACTAATTTGTCGGTTCGTGGGTTTTCATCCGAGCCTATTTGATTTCAAAGTTTAGGCTGCAAAAATCTGGAAAACTAAAGGTGAGTTACAAATGTCTATTTATCCAAATGGTTATTTTGTTGTTTTATTTGCTAATAATGAAGATAGAGAGAAAAATTTTCAAGGGGGTCCTTGGTTTTTTGGAAGGGTAGGGATTTTCATGAAGCCTTGGCATACTAAATTTAAAGCTGAAGAAGAGATGCCTTCTATAGCTCCCGTGTGGGTTAGACTCTTTGGCCTCCCTATTGAATTTTGGAATCCTACTATTTTTTCTTCAATTGGAAACTCTTTAAGAACTTTTATGATGACTATTGATTGTACTCAAAATTTTGAATATATTATTTATGCTCGGATTTGTGTTTTAATGGATTTTGACAAATCCCTACCTAAAAATATCACATTAAAATTTGGGTAAGACACTTGGGAGCAAGTAGTGGACTATGAGAACATTCCTTTTCGTTGTAGAATTTACCATGAATATGGTCATTTGGCCAGTGCTTTCCCAAATAAAATTCTTGATCAAAATAAAGAAGATATAAACTCAATAGGTTTCCAAATGCCTAAGAAGAAGAACACTCAGAAAAAAATAGTTATGAAGGATCAATCGAAGTCATCTGATAATATGTTTGAAATCCTTTCCACAAATGATATCCCAAGTGAGGAAGAAGAAATAATAGAAACATAACTATTAGAAACACAATTTAAATATGAAGGGAAGAACTCAGAGACAAACCAACAAATCAAAGGTTTTCAACAAAAAAAAATGGAGAAAATTTACACAAGAAAAACAATCTTTTAAATGTCAAAAATTCAAATAATACAGGTCTCAATATAGACTCTGTTGAACCCTCTAGTAAAAATTTGGTTGTGTACGAGCATTCTTCAAGGTTAGAAGCCATATCAAATTCAATTGGAATATGTCAAAAAATAGGGAAAAAAATTTGAAGATGGATTCTAATAAAAAAGTAGGTCGCAAGACCAATCAATATCATATGGTAAAATAAGGTAAAAATCTTGTAGAGGAAGGTAAGACTAATGCCCTTCCCAACTTTTTTTAGCCCTAGTATTAATGAATATCATCACTTGGAATATTAGAGGACTCAAAGGGAGTCTTTCAAAACAAAATGAAATTAGAAGAATGATTCAGATAAATCATCCACATCCTATTTTTCTTCAAGAAACAAAGATGTCAATGGAGGATATGGACTCAATTGCCAATAAAATTTGACCAACTGGAAAAGTGGTTTCCCTCAGTTCCCTAGCGACTTTTTGTGGCATTGCTTGTATTTGGGACCCAAAAGAGGTAGTTATTCACCAAATGGTTGGCAGTTGGGGTCTTTTGGCTATAGTTATTCAAAGTAAAAATTCCAACCAAATGGTGGGAAATAGAAATTTGGACAAAAGAAATACCCCCATCCTCTCTCAGTGCAGTTAGGATATGTTTCCTGAATCTTGGATCTTGATCGGAGGAGATTTCAATACCATCCTCTCTCTGGATGAGAAAAGGGGGGGAAATATAAATTTGGACAAAAGCATTGACCTCATGAGTGAATATATTGCAAACCTCCATCTTGTGGATATCCAACCAGATAATGGCCTTATGACTTGGTCTAATAGAAGGTAAGTCTTATCTTATATAATGGAGAGATTGGATAGGTTTTTTCTCTAAAAATTTCTTAATCCATGGTCACATTTCTAAAGTGAAGACTCTTAATAATGTTGGTTCGGATCATTGGATAGTCATGGTGGAAATGTGGAAAACTAATGTGAGTTTCTCTCCTTTTCATTTTCAATTAATGTGGCTTAGAGACATTTCCTTTAGACCTCATGTGCAACAATGGTGGAAGGAATCTAAACCTAGGCATGGGACTAAGATGTTCTGTTTTGCAAAAATACTGTAATACATTAAATCCAAAATCAAGACTTGGAACTGAAAAGAGTTTGGGGATGTTCATAAAAAAAACATGAAGTTATTGCTCATATTGAAATTTTGAATAAGAAAATTTGTTTAGATGGCCTCACAAAGAAGAGAAGTGCAAATGAAATTAAACTCACAACTCAGTTAGAGGAATGGGAAAAAAGAGAAGAAATCTTATGGAAGCAAAAATCTAGAATTCAATGGCTCAAATAAGGAGATAAAAACACAAATTTCTTCCACAAATATCTTCTAGCTCGAAGATCTCACAACTTTATTTCTTCCCTAAAATCAGATTCTGGAGATTTTGTTTATACTTGGGATGGTATGAATTCTATCATTGTTGATTACTTTTCCAATATTTTTGTTGCTAATCCTCTTGACTCAGCTTCTCAACAAAATGTTCTTCAAGCAATTCCTTCTCTTATCACTTCTGAGGAGAACTCTATTTTGACTACTCCTATTACTATCAATGAGCTTCAATAGGTAGTTTTTAAAATGCAAAAAAGGAAAACCCCAGGTCCTGATGGTTTTTCCATTTAGTTATACCAAGAGTTCTGGGATATCCTTCATGTTGATTTATTAGAGGTGATGGAAGAAGCCCGGAAAGCCAAAGAAATTTTGAAGGTTATCAATAAAACTTATATTACTCTTGTTCCAAAAGCTCAAGAGGTTGATCATATCTCAACTTTTAGACCTATTGCTTTATGTAATGTTCTTCTCAAAATCATTACTAAAATCATGCCAAAAAGGTTGAAGCCTCTTTTGCATAAGATTATTTCCCCAAAGCAAGGGGGTTATGTGGAAGGGCGTAAAATAGTAGATGAGATAGTTCTTTCTCAGGAATCCATCCATTCCATGGATATGCAAAAATCTCATTCCATGTTTATTCGGTTAGACTTATCCAAAGCTTATGACAAAGTGGATTAGCACTTCCTTATAAATTTTTTGAGGCAATTTGGTTTCTCTAAGGATTGGATGGATTGGATTATGATATGTATCTTTTCAGTTTCCTACTTAGTTATTATTAATGGCAGGCCTTCTCAGTCATTCCCAGATTCCAGAATTATTGGGCAAGGTGACCCACTATCCCCTTATTTATTCATCATTCTTGCTGAATTCTTGGGTAGGACTATAACAAAAAAGAGGAAAAAAAAAACCCTTGAGGGAGTTACCATTGCTCATGGAGCTAGACCTATCTCTCATATTCAATTTTTGGATGACTCTAATCTTTTAGGTAAAGCTATAGTTAAGGAAGCTTCTAATATGAAGCAAATCATTAGCTATTTTCTAAGGCTACTAGGTAGTTGATCAATGAAGACAAATCTAAAATTAGGTAATAAGAAGACCTCCCTTCCAATCACTTATTTAGGTATTCCCATAAATATTCAAAAGCAGAAAAATAAATATTGGAATTGGTTATTGGACAAAGTCAAGAAGAAAATTAGAAAGTGGACCAACAGGTGGCTTTCTTATGGGGGTCGAATCACCTTGGTAAAATCAGTCCTTCAAGCTATTCCTATTTATGTATCTTCCATGTTGAATATTCCAAAGGTTGTTCTTCGAGAACTGGATCAAATTAGTCATTGTTTCCTTTGGAGTGGTACTAAGGAGAAAAGAAAATGGGCCTTGGTGAAATGGGACACTTTATGTCTTCCTAAGAATAAAGAGGGGTTATAATTTCGGTCTTCTATTAATAACAACAAAGCTTTAGCTACTAAATTATATTGGAGGATGTTGCATAACCCCAATGCTCTTTGGGCCAATAATCTTCGTGCTAAATATGCTGAGAACAAAAGTCCTTAAGACCTTGTTCGCTATCAAATTCCTACCAAAGGTTCTCCCATTTTAGCAGTTCTTAAGACTAGTGAGGATTTGATAAAGAAAATTTTATTTTGGATCATTCATAATGGTAAATAGGTAAATTTTTGGATAAATTCTTGGGATGGTCACAAGCCTTTGATAACTTAGTTTTCCGATTGGAGGCCTTGGATGGAGGAGCTTCACCGAGCTAATTGGATAAAGGTGGCTAATTACTATCGATACCATACTGGTAATTCAAAGGTTGGCAGATATTGGATCCCTATTGAGGACTGGCCTATTCAAATCCTAGAAAGGCAAATACAAGATATCCAAGACATCCTTCATATGATATATCTCTCTTGGTCCTATGAAAAGATTGTTTTGGATGGAATAACACTACTAAGGGTGAGTATTCAGTTGCTCAAGATTATTTGACCTTATGCCATAATAATACCAACCATTCTTCTGACATTTTTTCTCAATTGTGGGCTCAAAAGTTGTGGCCTAAGGTGAGGTTCTTTAATTGGATTTTATTGCATCGTAGGGTGCTTACTGGTGAGCAACTTATAAAGCGTGGTTTTCATGGCCCTTTAAAATGTGATATGTGTGAAGAGAATGTATAAACTCTCAACCATATTTTTATTGAGTGTAATTTAGCCTCTGAGCTATGGAGGAGAATGGCCACTTTACTTGGCTTACAATGGTCCAATTGTTTTACTTTTGAGCAGCTTTGGAGGGATTGGACTAATCAAGAGGGTGTTGATCATTTTATTAGGCAGTTAGTTTGTATGGGTTATACCATTCTTCTTTGGAATATTTGGATTGAAAGGAACAACACAATTTTTAATCAATATAGAAAGGATATTCACTATATTTGGCAAAAGACCATAGTCAACTTAGTTGAATCAGTCCATAAACTCCTTAATCACCCCCAAAACTCCCACCAAATATGGGATCAAGTGATGCAAATATTGAATATTAAATATTCTAAGGACAACCAAATTAAATGGAATGTGAGTATTAGTAATATGGATAAGACAAGAAATTGGTAACATCCTCCTAAGGATTTTGGAAAAGTCAATACTAATGGAGCCTCTAGAGGGAACCCTGGAAAAGCCAATGTGGGAGGAATTGGTAGACTTTCAGATGGCTCCCTGGTTTTTACTTTTGCTGAGAATTTGGGTATTCTTTCCAATAACCTTGTTGAGGGGTATGGTATCCTCAGAGGCCTTGAGGAGGCTACTAAGGTTGGATGGGAAAAGGTGTTAGTTGAGTCCGACTCTCAACTTATGATTAATATTTTGAAGACTCCTTCCAATAATCATAAGGTTGATTAGAGAATAAAAAGAATTATTGAGAAGATTCAATTAATCCAGATGGGATTTTTGAAAGTTGATTACAATCATGTGGTCAGAGATCAAAATAAGAGTGTTGATGCTTTAGCTAATTGGGCTTTAGACAAAGGTGATCTTACTTGTTATGGCCACCCTCCTAGATGGTGGGCTTCACAAATTAAGGAAGCTCTTCTTTCTATCATTTCTTTGGATGGCTCCACTTATGAAGGTACCTAGTTTCTTCTTGCTTTTTTTTGCTTCTCTTTGGTTCATTCAAGTTTTTTTAGTTCTCTAGCTCACTCTTTTCTTTATTTTGTTTCCTTTGTTGTTTCTTGCCTTAATAGACTTCTGGTCTAGATAGGTCATTATTTTTTTTTGGTAGATAAGATACTATAGCATTAATATCGGGTTTTATAGGTTGACCCAAAACCTTTTACAAAAATCAGCCCAGGGTTGTTGATGAACATGTCCTTACTAAGGATCCTATATATGTAAAATCTACATGTTACCAAAGCCATTACATCAGGTAAGGCACATAGTCTGTTATCAAAAATAAACTTCCCATACAACATTTTGGGTATACCCCAAGAAAACACACTTGCATCATAATTACAAAAAAAGAAATAGACACAGATCCCTTCTTTGAAATAGTGGAGAAACAAAAGGCTGCAGACATGCATAATAGAGTACTGAAAAAAACTCCCACAAGCTCTGTATTGATAGTTACTCTTAATAATTCTTTGGTGATTGCTTTCTTTCGTATATGACATGCTTTAGGACCGCATCCCGTCTTGGCCAATCAACCTTGGAGAAGTGAACATGCTGGCTATATTTATTACGATGGCTATCTGGTGGTCCACGTGGCTCTGGTTCAAAGTCTTATATTGTTGTTTCTTTCCTACCTTGTGATTATCAACCAACCTCAAATTACTAATATTACTAGGAGCCATGTTATCTGACATGTTACTATCCCCTTTAGTCTTTGTGGTATTTCCAAGAAGCATCCACCAAGACTGACAACTCGAATATTTTTTATTGTGAGTCCATTTCAAAAAATAGATAGGAATACTCATAGCCTTCAAACTTACAGTGCCTTCCTTGTTGGTAAATTTGACTATAATTCTTGGCATTCTCGTTGAATAAGCTCCTCTAATTCACTCGGGACACCGTGTTCCCATTTGAAAAGTCCATCACCATCGATACCCAAATTGGCCAGTTGTTGTGTTCATTTTTTTTCCTTTTTTGTTTAGTTTTTTAAGGTGTGTGTGTTATTTTGTTTTCTTTTATTTTTGTGTTCTTTGTGTTAATTTTTTTTTGTTCTTGTGTTTTTTGTTTTGTGTTTTTTTATGTTTTTTGTTATTGTTCTTGTGTTTTTTTTGTTCTTGTTCTTGTGTTTCTCTTTGTTTGTGTTAATTCGAGTTTTTTTGTGTGAGTGTTTTCTATGGTTTTTGTTTTTGTTTATTGTCTGTTGTTGGTTGTTTTTTTATTTTTATTTTATTTTTTAATATTTTAGGTTTTGGTTGTGTTTATTTTTCATGTTTTTTTTTGGGTTATGTCTTTTTAGTATTATATTATTTTTGTCTTGTTTGTGTTTTGTTATGTGGTTCTTGTGTTTTTATATTTGGTTCGTGTTGTGATTTATTTTATCTTATTATGTGTGTGTTTTTATATATATATGAAAAATATAATTTATGCTAAAATTTGGGGTTTGAAAGATTTCCTGCAAGATGACTAAAGGTTTAGGTATTGCTATACAAAATAAAATAGAAGGAAAGTTACATATGAAGCTTAAGGCTTGAATAAGCAACTCATTGGTCCTTTGAAATGCTAAAACTTCTACTATTTATAGATTACAAAAGGAGAATTTTCCCTCCAAAACTAGTGTGGGAATTTTTGACCATGTCCTTTTGCTACATTATTTATTGTGTCCTTATAGTACTTCAAGGTCACTATATCTTAGGATCATCAATTCTTTCGTGTTGGATTCTCAACAACTATCACATACAACTCTTATTTGACATCCTTGTGATCTTAGAATGTAAGTATAAAATGCCTTCTATAACTACTTCTATTAGATATGGGACTAACACTATTGTAGGTGGCATTCCTTTATCTTCAATATACCACTGACCTTTCTTGGGTTACTGAGCTAAAGTGACACTAGTAGGTAATACTTGCTCTCTCTTAATAATGACATATTAGTTTAGCTCATTTACCTCTTTTGGAATCTTGTGCATCACTACTAATACTTTAAAAATTGATCTGATCCTTCTTATAAATTGATTGATTTTTGCATTATGCTTTACTTCCTCATACTTTCTTTAGATGATGATGTGGGATATTGACTACTTGTCAAAATGTTTTCTTGTCTTTTCACATTGAAAATTTAAAAAAATTTAAGATTGGGCTAAATATTTGTTGGAATTATTTTGAGGAAGTCTTCTCTTTATCTCTCCCATTCGAACTTTTTAGTGTTATGCCTTTCAAAAAAAAAATTTCGCACATAATGCCTTTCAAAAAAATCTTCTTTTATCTCCTTCAAAACTTTAAAAACTTCCAAACATAAGAAGTCTTTTCTCTCTTTTGTGCCTATTGGTCTTCTTTCCCCTTTCTATCATATCAAATATTTGGGCCATATAAGCGCTCAAATTTTTTTTCTTTCTCTCTTGATTGAACTTTTTTTCAAAAGGATACCCACCTTTGATCAAAATATTTTTGCTTGCATTACATCATTCTTTCTTACCTTTTGCCAACCATACATTTTTCTTATTTTCTCTAAAAAATCCACCCAAGATGAGAATCCTTGAGAGAAGAAAAACTCAATATAGTTCTAGTGACTCACAGGGACCTTCTTACTTGCTGAAGGAGAATTCAAAATTGTTTCCTTCATCCTTGGATATAGATATTATAAAGCTAAATTTCTACCCATTCCTCATCTAGATGGACACTAGATTTTTTTAAAATGTTCCTATAATACTTCTAACTCAAACTAATAATCACAAGACAAGTTATTTATTTGGTTCATCACTTCATGTATCTAAATTCTTAATTTTTCCAACAACCCTATCACCCAAGCCATCTCTATTGTAATAGTAGGTTTGACAATTTTTCAAAATGGGAGATATCTTCCTGTAGACACCAAAACAACACCAATCTGATTATGTGACTGTAAATACTGATCGCATTGACACACACAGCCCCAAGGGCAGCCCCTAGAGGTTAAACAGTGGTCCTAACCACTCTCACAATAGTTTTGGAAGGTCAAAAATCAATTTGGCACCTTTAGGCACTTTTCTCAGTATTCGTTCCATCCAAGGACAAATTCAAACTAGGATTCACCGCATCCAGGGATGAATTCTAGATTTGCTCCAGGGTGGGGCAAATTATAGGTTTGAAGGGCAAAAAGTCAAATCTTGACAAATGGTGGCTCAAATCTGCCACTTAACGCTTCCTTCATCATAGGGGAGTATGGGTGAGCATTTTTGAGTGTTAGAGGTTGTTACAAGGGCATTCATGAAGTCCCTATTCAGGGAGGAATCTCCTCCCCCTTGGGAAGGCATGATTGCCAAGTGGCACCTCTGCATGCCCATTTCAAGAGACCTCTAGGTCTATAAATTGGTGAGTTTCCTCACCCTAAAATATACAGAGAAGAAGAATTTTGGAGCAATGAAGTGTTATCATTTTACTTTCACACCCATACCCCTTTTGAGTTGTGTCTTTCATATCCTTGATCTCTTTCGGAGAGGATGTCATAAGGTGGTTATTGGAAGCATAAATCCGGAACCAAACCTGACATTTGGTCATGATATCCCACCCAATTTGCCAAAAATACCCCACAAGATATTTTGGACCCATCCCAAGTGGATTGGTGCCGAAATCAGGCCCCAAACAGTGGGCGGCCTGCCTCCGGGTGCCCCCTCCCGCACTGCTACAGTCCTAATCGCCCCTCTTTGGAGCGATTGGAAGTTTGTGGAAAATTTTCTTTCTTTCATTTTTGCATTCAATTCTATGTTGCTTGTATAGGTTTCCATTTTAATTTCATTTCGTTTCGAATAAATTTGATCATGTTTCTATCTTCATTCGCCTCTACTAACTTACAGGTAGCATCATCAAATTCCTATTGATAGAAGCAAAATTGGAAAAAATTGACCATCTGGGTCATACCAAAATTCCGCAAATTAGCTAACACCAAGTTTGCATGTCATTTGGAGCCTCCTAGATAGGACATTGGGCACAGTACCTTTTCGGCATTTTGTTGCAAGTGAATTCGTCCCGCCCCAGAGTGAATTCAAATCAGCGAGGAATTTCCTGACTGTTCCATTTGCAGTAATTTATTAGGGATGCCTTGATGCCCCTATAAAATTTTCAAAGCATTTGGATTCATTTTAGTCATAGTTTAATTCACTTTTCTCATTCACTTACCGTAGGCTTGGGGATTGCATGCTTTACTTTATCTACAGGTGATACTGACTATTTCTTGTTCCTTTGAACGTAGGGTATGGAAATCAAAGGAGTAGCAAGGATTCAAGACTCACCAACACAAGTGGCAACGACGTTTGGTCCGTCCATTTTACATGTGGGCACACGAAAGAAGGAAGGGCATCCATGGATGTAACAAGAACGCTTATCTAAATGCTCCTAGCCCTTAGAAGGGGAGGATGCGCATTGTAACCGAGTTGTGAAACATATCAATAAAAAGGTCTGTCTTCTTTATTTGCATTTTTTTCCTTTCGATTCACTCATGCTTTTCCATCTTTTCATGCGCTTTCAAATTCCTAGGATTTAGCATTAAGTCTAAGTTTAATTTGCATCGCATCTTCGCTTTCCTTTTTGCTTTTGTATCCTCATGCTTTCAATGGAAATCACGGTGGGACATACCTACATTATGCCATATTTTGGAAGGTGGTATGGCTTATAACACCTTTCTGGGGTGGCCATGGATAAGGGACATGAAGTGTGTCCCTTCGATAGCTCATCAGTGTTTGAAGTATACATTTGAAGGGGAAGTACATGTAGTCTCGATGGAATTGGAACCATTCAAGTATTGCAATGCGGTGTAGCTAATTCCGCAATCGACCCTTCCATTGACACACTTGGATTTTTAGTTAAATCCATCTAGACAGGGTCTGATTCCGTAAGCATCCCTGGTGATAAATCCATCAAAACCCCAATCAGGTGCATCTTCATCATTCGGTACTTCACCAACGATGCCACCTATAATGGCCAAACATAAGGACAAAGGTAAGCAAACCCTAGAAGAGGCTCAACCCCTAGAAGAGGTGCTGCCAACAGTATCAACCATCTCTACCGAAGAGATGCCTAGCAAGATGGAAGTTGAGGCTCCTAGTTCACCCAACATGGAGTGGATTCAAGAAGAGCTTCCGCTCCCTCCCCCTCAATCACTGACAATCACCATTTAAATGGCCAATACAGGCCTGGGGAGTATCTAGTGTAGAATTTTGTAGCAACACCCACACTAGAGTCCATGCAGGACATGGGGAGACCTCACCTCCCCATCGATACAATTGTTCCTTTAGGCTGCCCGCCAAACCAGATAAACTTTGTGTATGGGGGCCTTGATCATGGTACTGAGCCATGCATGCAAGAGGATGAAGATGAAGAGCCATTTACAGAAAATGTCAACTATCTGTCTAACCCGAACTTCACTCTAAGATATCTTGGCCAATGCAATTGGCATGGATATGGGCTAGGCAGGTATGAGCAAGGAGTGTGTGTCCTTTTCCAGCCAAGATACCAAATACCTTATGACAAGTCGGGCATGGGGTTCAACCACCCCCTACCCTTGGACATCTTGGTAGAGGACATGCATGACCTAGGGATAGGCAACAAGGGTGGATTTGCATTAGATATCTATGCCAACCCTAACACAATGTATACATTGGGGGATTACCTCCCATGGTCAATAACCACCCTTGTTAACCTCACTAACCCTTGCCCTTTGCTAGAGAGAGGCAAAAGTTTGAGGACTCACTTTCAAGGAGGGTATAGATAGTATCAAGAAGGATCTTTAGAGGATGAGTCAGAGTATGAACCAACATCATATGACCCCTTTGAATCAGATAGTGATCACTCCCAAGTGATCCCCATGAATGACTATCAAGAGAGCCTCTTGACAATGTTCCCTCTAGAGGCTCCAATCGAGCCAGTGCCACATCAAGAGAATCAGGTCCCCCCACAAAGAGTGGAACAACCATAATGGGGCCAAATTAATTTGCTTGAGCAGGACGAGCCTGTAATACCTCAAACAGTTATTAGAGCCAACGAGGGCTTTTGGATATCCGATAGTGATTACGAAGACAAAATAGAAATGACATATCTTAATCACATGCGATAGATGCAACAACCATACCCCTTGGATATTAATGACACATTTGAACAGATGGGCATAGTGCCAGGGCATGAGTGGTACGTAGACCCAACGGGGTGGGACCAAGTGTTGGATCCAATGCTCCAGGTATACGAAGAGCACCTTCCACCCCGAGACCCTAGAGTGCTATCAATGCCAAGGGTAGACCCTGTCCTCCTATCAACACATAGGGTCGATCCATTCGTGCCAATCCCTACAGAGCCAAATCTAAAGCACAGAGACCATCTAGAGTGTTTGAGTCACCACACCCATGGTAATGGACACCAAAATCATTTCATCAACATGATCTCCATTGACTTAACCACCCCCATCTACAATTCAGTTGATCTAGCACGGTCATTGCATCTAGATATAGATGCCATAGACTAGGATCGTGTCAATTCACCTCCATCCCCATTAGAGTACTGGCCTTTTGATAAAATGCTTCATTTTACCCCAGGGTCAACTTAGGATATCTTCCATTCTGAAGAGGAACCCGAGGTTCCCAACGCAGATTTAAACTCAGCAAATTATATCCATTTGATCCTGAATCCACACCATTTGGAGGATAGATCCCACATGTCGATCAAGGAGACGACTGACGTAGACATCGACTTAGATCCAATGAATTCATAGATCATCAAGATGGGGGTAAGTCTATCCCCCAAAGAGCAAGTCGACTACATTGCCCTTCTCAAAGAGAAGAAGGAGGTTTTTGCATGGTCATACAAAGACATGTCGGGACAAGATTCGTAGCTAGTCACGCATAATCTGATGAATTTGACAAAGCAATTGACCATTCTCATTAATTTCAAATATAAAGGTTACAATTGGTTACAAGTTGGTTCTAACCAATTAGTGGTTATTCAACCAAATTGGAGAGCGCCTATGAGCGCTACTTTTGGTAAAAATAATGTAATATAACATAATATTCTAACATCCCCCCTTATTACATTATTGGCAAATCCCAATTGTATCTCGAAATTTTTCATATTTGATACGCCCAAGTGCTTTGGTAAAGATATCTGCAACTTGATCATCAGTAGAAATGTATTGAAGTTGTATATGGTGCTTTGGAACTTCATCTCAAATAAAATGACATCTGGTAAATGACATCTGGTATCAACATGTTTGGTACGTTCATGAAAGATTGGATTTTTGACAAGATTCAAAACACCTTGATTGTCGCAAAACAAATGAAGAGGAAGATTCTTTGGAAGGCCCATGTTTGTAAGAATGCGACTTAACCACATTATCTCACAGACTGCTTCACTGGCTGCATGATATTCTACTTCTGTAGAAGATAAAGCAACCACATGCTGCTTCTTACTATGCCATGAGATAGGTCTAGATCCTAGATGAAAAACATATCCAGAAGTGGATTTACGATCATCAATAGATCCGGCATAATCTGAGTCTGTGTATCCCAGTAAGAAAAAATTATTATTCTTTCTATATTCCAGACCATAATTTGTACTACCATGAACATAATGAAGCACTCTTTTTGTTGCTTTCCAGTGTGTCATCTTAGGCTCTTGCATGAACCTTGAAAGATATCCCATAGCAAAACTGAGATCTGGTCTAGTATTTTTCAGATATAGGAGACTCCCAATCAACTGGCGATAGAGAGTACCATCTACCTGAGGTGACTCATCATATCGAGATAACTTAAGTCCTTGCTCCATGGGAGTTGCCTTTGACTTACAGTTAGTCATCCGATATTTTTCTACTAAAGTCTTGGCATACTTCTTTTGTCTTACTCTAATATGAAATTTTTGCTAAGTAACTTCCAAACAAAGACAATAGTGTAGAAGTCCTAGATCTATCATATCAAATGATTGCTTCAAGTCATTTTTCACTAAGTCAATCATTCTTTCTAAGCTTCCTATGATGATCAGATCGTCAACATAAAGTACAAGAATCACTATATCAGAACCATTTTTCTTAATATAGAGATTTGCATCTGAAGGACTTCTTATGAAACCATGCTGCACAAGGTGACTGTCTATCTTGATATACCAAGCTCGAGGAGCTTGTTTTAGCCCATACAAGGATTTGATCAACTTGCATACTTTTTTTTCTTGCCCCTCAACCACAAATCCTTCTGGTTGAGTCATGTATACTTCTTCTTGTAAGTCACCATTCAAGAAGGCACTTTTAACATCCATCTAATGCAATTTCCACCCAAACTGAGCTCCCATGGCACAAAGTACTTGAATGGTAGTCATTTTTGCAGTAGGGGCAAAAGTCTCTTCATAATATATGCCTTCTTTCTGAGCATATCCCTTTGCAACAAGTTAGGCTTTATGCTTATCAATAGATCCATCTGCCTTATACTTCACTTTGAATACCCATTTGTAGCCTATGGGTTTCTTTCCTGTTGGCAGATCGACTAACTTCCATGTATTATTTTTAAGAAGAGATTTATATTCTACATCCATAGCCTCTTTCCACTATGGTTGATCAAGTGCATATTGAACCGTTGTGGGTTCATTTGTATTCAATGTAGACATATAAAGTTTTTCTCCATCCTCATCTTCTTCCCTGTCATATTTGGTACCCACTGACAAATCATCAAAGTGTTGACAAAGTTCGTCAACCTCTGAAGTAGATTCTTCTGCTCTCATCTGTTGAGTCATACTACGAGTACATGGCCTATCAAGAGATAGATCTGGAAGGGATTTCAACTTAGCATCTCTCAAAGTGCTAGTATACCATTTTGGAACTTTTTGTTTTTGCTATGGAAGTTGAACCTCCTTCTTAGGCTCTTCTTCATCTATGTATACAGTTGTGGATGTGTCTTTTGATGTGAGAGCTTCATCAAATACAACATCTCTACTTACATGTGTCTTCTTGGTCTTAGGATCAATCAATCGATAACCTTTTGAGTACTCATCATAGCCAAGAAAGATACACTACAGGGTTTTCTCATCTAGCTTCCTCCTTTTTTGTTTTGGAATGTGCATGAATGCTTTACATCCAAACACCTTCAGATGAGAAATGGAAGGTTTCTTACCACTCCATGCTCCTTGTGGAGTCTTCCCTTGTAGAGCTCTAGTGGGTGCTCTATTTAGGAGGTATGATATTGTGTTTACTGCTTCTGCCCAATATTGATCCTCAAGATGTGCTCCTTTTAGCATACATCGAACCATTTCCATAATGGAATGATTTCTTCTCTCTGCAACTCCATTCTATTGAGGTGTATAGGCTGTAGTCAGTTGTCTTTTGATCCCATGTTTCTTAAGAAACTCTGAAAACTCTTCAGAGGTGTATTCCCCCCCTCGATCTGAGTGGAGGGTTTTTATCAAACATCCCGACTCCTTCTCAACAAGTTTCTTGAATTGTTGGAAGTAGAGAAACGCTTCTGATTTCAACTAAAGAAAGAAAACCCACATCTTCCATGAGTAATCATCAATGAATAGTTGAAAATACTTTTTCCCACCATAGCTGGTTGGCATAGGACCACACAGATCGGTATGTACCAGCTCTAAAGGTTTTGCAGCTCGAGAGGAGCTTGCTTCAAAAGGCACTCGATGTTGCTTCCCTGCTAAGCAATCTGAGCAAACTGGTAAGATAGATGAAAGTGGTGGAAGACCTTTCACCATCCCATATTTGTATAATTCAAGAAAATATCTAGAACTTAGGTGCCCATAACGTCGATGCCAGAGAGAGGTGGCCTCCTTTGTAGTTGCATCCAAAGCAACATGTGGAGTTGAAAGTGCATCGAGAATGAACAAGCCATGTTTGTAGGATCCGGTTGCAACATGTTTACCACTGTGTGTGATAAAACATCTCTTCTTGCATTTGAAAACTCGAAACACGACATCCATGTTTCTATCCAACATTTGTGTGACTGAAAGCAGATTATTGGCTAAGCCTGGAACATAGAGAACCTTCTCAATTTGACAAATACCATCAGGAAGGGACATAGAAATATCCCCTTCTCCCTTTACTTGATATACTTGATTGTCAGCAATTGTGACTAGATTACCCTCTTTCTCCACAAAAGTATCAAACCATGATTTGTCCCTAGTCATGTGTTTGCTAGCTCCTGAATCAATATACCATACATCATCTATCTGGGAAGACGAAGTATGAGTCATGAGCACCTTATGTGCTCTTTTAGAGTCAAAATCTAAATAGGACTCAGGAGGATCTGAGTCTGAGTTGGAGTCAGCATAAGCAACATGGCCTTTAGAGTGCTTATGCTTATTGTATTTCTACTTGTTCTTGCCCTTCTTCTGAGAATCTCTTTTGTTTGATTGCTTGTTTTTGAACCAACACCTGTTGGTGTCATGGTTATTCATATCACAAATTTTGCAATATTTAGTATCCTTTTGTTGATTTTGCTTCCCTTTTCCTTTGGAAGAAGCACCCCCTTTTTGAAACTAGCCTTGCTTTTTACCACTTTGTTGTGTGGAAAGAGCATTATCTGGCACATCATCTTTCTGGACCTGAGTTGCCTCCTCAGTCTGAAGAAATTTTACCAGTTCCACAAAAGATACTTGTCTACCAGAAACATTGAGAGAAGTGATCAACATCTTGTAGGAACTTGGTAATGCTCTCAAGATAACAGAATTCAAGACATCATCATCCACAGGTTTTCCCATAGCATTCAATTTTGCTTTCAAGTCTGCCACTTTGCAAAGGAATATGTCAATTGTTTCTCCAAAACTCATATTGAAATTATGTAGTTGAGTTTGAAGATGGAGAATAGTGGATTGATTCTTCCCTTCATATACTGTGATCAAAGCATCCCAGGATATCTTACTAGTTTTTGCATCACAAATATGAGGTTGCACCTCATCTGTAGTAGCAAGCAAGATAAACACAAGACTCTTCTTGTCTTTCTTATCCCAAGCATCTTGATCTGTTCCTGCTGTTTGAGGACGTTTGGTAGTGCCAGTCACTACATCCCATAAATCTTCCAACTAAAGTATGGCTTTCATATTTGTCTTCCATGGAACAAAGTTAGGACCTTTCAACAATTGTGAATCTGAGAGATACTTATGAATTGTGGCCATTATGAAGATTCCTTATACAACCAATTGGTCTCCCTTTATTTATAACTGCCAGATATTTATATTGTAACCATTCAATATACACCCGCCCTTACGTGAGGGAAACTATAGGTAAATATGAACATTATACTACTCAATATGTACTCACCCTTACATGAGGGAGACTATAAGTACATATGAGAAGCACAATATATTGAACATAGGCGATACTGAAAGGGCATCATGTTGTTAATGACACCTACCATAGAAATTTTTATTCTGCATGCGTGGGGCGTAACTTCCCTTAAACACTTTTGAAAAAAAAGCTTTCATCAGGATTTACGCCTAACAACAATCACGATGTGGGTATGAAAAGGAAAAAAAATAAAAAACTAGTTTGCCTTATTTCTCCCTGATGATTTATAAAGAACAAGCTCAGACATTGTTGTTGCAGCTATATTAGGCAGCGAATACAGTAGTCCAAAGCACAACAGCATTACTGTTAAAGATCCCCAAATGAAAAAAAAATTGGAGCCTCAAGGCATTAATAATGCTTCCTTTGGTGTAAATGACGCCTACTAGGCGTCAATCTATGCTTTACGACCATCAACAGGTCCTTCGGGCATCAACAGTGCATAGGTGTCAAAGGCGATGAAACCAGTCATCAAAAAATCCTCAACAGGATTTGAAACCACAACCTACCATCGAACAGCCACCATACCGACCACGAAATCCGAAGGGCCTGATGAAACAAATTGGGAACCATGACGGTATTATCCGTGTCGAGGTCGAAGAGGGGAAAAAAATATTTATCCCACATGGCCTATGCGGCCACTATGGGAGTATTGAAAAAATACCGAAAGTGCTAAAGCATTCGGTTGCCTTCGAGAAACCAACCCCACCCTTTTTCCTCCACTCGCCTCCTCCATCGTCGATCTGCGTCCGATCTATCCGTTGTGTGTCAGGGTCATCTATCTGCATCAGTCCTCGATCTGCATTTGGTTTGTCTACTGTGTGTCAGGGTCCTATATCCATGTCAGTCTATCTGCTATGTGTCAGGGTCCTCTATCTGTGTTTGGTCTTTCTACTGTCTGTCAAGGTCCTCTATCTGCGTCAGTCTGTCCACTGTCTGCATCAAGGTTTGTCAACTGTTTGTTAGGTCTTCTGTCTATAGGTCTATCATCCCCATAGGTTAATCATCCCTGGCTCTGGTACCATGATGAATTTGATGAAGTAATTGACTATTCTCATTAATTTCAAATATAAAGGTTACAATTGGTTACAAGTTGGTTCTAACCAATTAGTGGTTATTCAACCAAATTGGAGAGCGCCTACGAGCACTAATTTTGGTAAAAATAATGTAATATAATAGAATATTCTAACATAATCTAGCGCTTGATCCCACATTCAAGTGCACCCAACAGTGGCCTTGATGGTCAAAGACGAATTGCAAAAGTTGTTGGATGCACAGTTTGTCATCTGCGTGGATTATCCGCCATGGCTGTCCAACATGGTGCCCATCAAAAATCTCGATGGGAGGATTCGCATATGCACTAATTTTTGAGATCTAAACAAAGCGAGTCCTAAGTATGATTTCCCCTTATCGAGCATCGACGCATTGGTAGACGCTATAGCAGGCCATGAAATGCTATCCCTCATGGATGGTTTCTTGGGATACAATAAAATTTGTATCAATCCCAAAGACCAACTAAAAATGGCGTTCACAACACCTTGGGGGACATTTTGTTATAAGGTCATGCCTTTTGGCCTTAAAAATGCTGGTGCCACCTACCAATGTGCCATGACGTACATATTCCATGATTACATGCATACAACTTTGGAAGATTATATGGATGATTTTTGCCCAAATCTCTTTTGTGCCAAGATCATATCGATGACTTAAGCAAAATCCTCGATCACCTCATGGAACATAAAGTTAGACTGAATCCCAAGAAGTGCATATTTGGCGTCACATCTGGAAAACTCTTGGGTTTCATAGTCTCAAAGCGAGGCATCGAGGTGGACCCAAACAAAGTCAAGGCAATCCTTGAAATGCTTCCCCCAACTACCATAAAGTAGCTCAGAAGCTTTCAAGGGAAGGTCACGTCAATCAAGTGCTTCATAGCGTAGCTATCTGACAAGTGTCGACCCATGAACAAATTATTGCACAAGGGGGTAGCATTTCACTGGGATGACGAGTGCCAGTCAGCCTTTGATGACATTAAATGATACTTGGCTTTGCCACCAGTATTGGCACCACCTAGACCAAGAGTGCCATTCTACTTATACATCTCAGCTATTGAGGTGGCACTAGGTGCCATGCTAGCCCAGAAGAATGAACTTCACAAAGAACAAGCTACTTACTATCTTAGCCGCACCCTGGTCAGTTATGAACTTAACTATGCATACATTGAGAAAATCTGCTTGGCAGTGGTGTTTACTACCAAAAATCTATGCCACTACATGCTGAACAACACTACCTATGTTGTGTCTAAGGATAATCCATTGCGATACATGATGAGTCATACTTATCATAGTAGTCGCACGACGAAATGGATTATGTTGTTGATGGAATTTGACATAGAGTTTATTGGATAGAAATCCATCAAAGGAAAAGTCATAGCCGATCAACTAGCAGAGGCTCCTCTCGAATACGATCAGCCTCTGGTCATAGAACTACCCGATGATGGGGTCTTCCATGTCTCAAAATCGCCAGATTTCGATGAGCCTGAGTCATAGGCCGACATAACCCTATTTTTTGATGGTTCTAAATGTGAGCAAGGAGGTGGCACGAGAATTGTATTCTTCACATCGCAAGGGGCTCCAATGCCTCTATCATTTAAATTAGACTTCTTGTGCACCAACAATAATGCTGAATATGAAGCCTTGCTCATAGGTATTCAGACAACAATCACCATGAACATCAAGCAATTGAACATCTTTGGTGAGTTTTTGCTAATTGTCAACCAAGTCAAAGGGGTATTCCAATGTAAATGCCTAGTTATGTAGGCCTACAAAGCCCTTGTGGACAAATTCTTGGAAAATCTTGAATGGTACGACATCGAGGCACTCCCTCGATCATCGAATCATTTTGCGGACACTATGGCCTCCTTGGGGTCATTAATCTCGTAATACATTTCTGGTGATATGACAACCATTCAATTCAAAACACTATCGCAATCTGCGATGGACCATGCAAGCTCTAACTTGATGCCAGGAATCCACATGATCTAGATTGAACCACCTCAGGATAGGTTCTCTCGAATCCATGATCATTTGAAACACACCAACTAGGGGTCCTTGTTCTCCCCTACTCCCCTCAATAGCAACACAATGCTATTCTTACAAGTTCTTTCCCGCTCAACGTTTGCTAGGGATGAACTTCAAGAGGGATTGGTTGTTCATACCATCAAGGCTTCTGATCAGTAGGATTGGTATTCACCCTTAAGGGACTACCTCATGTTAGGTAACCTCCCACTTGGATTGATGCATGCCACAAAATGAGCATTCAAGTAGAAAGCGGCAAAGCATGTCTTGTTAGGAGACATTTTGTACCATCACAGCTATGAAGGGATCCTCCTTCGGTGCTTGGACCAACAAGAGTCCACTTGGGCGATCACCCAAGCGCACGATGGTACATGTGGTGGCCACTTTAGTGGTATGGCTATTGCCAAGCGCATTCTTCGCATGGGCTATTACTGGCCATATTTAGAGCGAGATTGTAGTGCATATGTTAGGAAGTGCATGAAGTGTCAACATCATGCTAATTTGATGCATGTACCTTCCCAGGCCTTGCAACCGATCCAGTCGGCTTGGCCATTTTCGTAGTGGGGCTTAGATCTAATCGAAAAGATCTCCCCGCATCGTCAGAGCCATCACACGTTCATCATAACAACCATAGAGTATTTCACCAAGTGGGTGGAAGCAGTTTCACTTACCTCTATGATAGGAACCCGCATTGTGGAGTTCATTTTACATAACATCATATGTCATTTTGGTATTCCATCCAAGATAATCTTGGATAATGGGACATCATTCAAGAACAAATATGTGCGTGCTTTGACCACAAAGTACAAAATTCAGCACAGTTTTTTGACACCCTATTATCCATAGGCAAATGGGCAAGCAAAGGCGTCAAACAAAATGCTAGTTGCCATCCTCAAAAAGATAGTCATGGACAGTCATAAGGATTGGCACATTCAGATCCCACTTGCCCTATGGGCTTACCGCACTAGCATTCGGACACCCACTAGGGCAACTCCATTTTTGCTCGTGTATGGCTCTGAGGCTGTCATGCCTCTCGAGTTGGAGATTCCTTCCCTGCACATTTCAATGCAAGAGTTCATCGATGATGAAATTGCATGGTAGGCCCAGTTAGACCAACTTACGTTGCTCGATGAACGATGTGTTAATGCTCTCGAGCATTTACATATCTATCAAGAGTGACTTAAGAGAGCATACAACATGAAAGTTCACCTGAGGGACTTTCAGGTTGGTGACTTGGTCTTAAAAGAGAACCAATAGAACTCTAGTTTGTCATCCCATCTAAGGGACAAGTTCACGGCAAATTGGTTAGGTCCCTATGTAATTGATAGTAAAATAGGACCTGGAACATACCGACTAGCCTCTCTTGATGGAATCAAGGAACTAGAACCCTTGAACATCAGTCATTTGCGACCATTCCATATCTAAAAGAGCCATAGCCTAGACAAAATGCTCCAAGGATTCCTACAATCGCTTGGTCAATCCCAAAATGCTCCAAGGATTCCTACAATCGCTTGGTCAATCCCAAAATGCTCCAAGGATTCCTACAATCGCTTGGTCAATCCCAAAATGCTCCAAGGATTCCTACAATCGCTTGGTCAATCCCAAAATGCTCCAAGGATTCCTACAATCGCTTGGTCAATCCCAAAATGCTCCAAGGATTCCTACAATCGCTTGGTCAATCCCAAAATGCTCCAAGGATTCCTACAATTGCTTGGTCAATCCCAAAATGCTCCAAGGATTCCTACAATCGCTTGGTCAATCCCAAAATGCTCCAAGGATTCCTACAATCGCTTGGTCATCCCAAAATGCTCCAAGGATTCCCATAATCGCTTGGTCAAAAATAAGCAAATCCCAAAAAAAAAAAAACAAAATCATCAAAAATAACAAAAATTTGCATCTCATTTCCATGCATACTCAAAATCATCACAACAATACAAAGCTCTTTTGCATCTCATCTTCATACTCACAAAAATAAATCCATCAAAAAAAAAAAAAACAACACAAACAGATATAGCTGCATTAAGCATCACATCCATACATTGCATATTTGTGGTCATCTAGGTCAGGGCGCCATAGACTGTAATTACTTGGAAAATCCATCTTGTTCCATATTTTTCTGCTCTATAAATAGTCCATCGCAAATAAATGCCATGTGCATCTTTTCGCCATACTATAGTTAGTTGACATTTAATGTATCAAGAGTTTTTGTCATTCAGCTGTCAATAGATTTTTAACCAAATGTTGTACAAAGTTAGATATATTTTATGAAGGTAGAGTTCTACTTGGTTCACACCTTGTTACGTAGCATCCCAACACAAGTTAAAACACATAAAAATTCCCAAGTTGTGTGAACGAAAGATGAAACCTGCAAAGCAATCCAGGTCACCATAAGCAAAATGATTATCTTGCTCATCCCCCTATGCGAATGACCTCAAGAATGCTGAGAGTTGGCAAAAGGACAAGAATCTTCCCTACCCAATTCCCCAAGAATCCCAAGTTCTCAAAAAAAGTCGCAAACATCATAAAATGTTGCAAAAGTCAAAACTCCAAAAATTTGACATCACAACCAAAGTGCATACATCCAAAGGCACATACAATAGTGATTATCATTACTCATTATTCAAATCCCTTTCTCAAAAGAAAAATAACAAAAATAAAAAGTGATTTTTATCACTATAAACGAGCAAGTATCCCAATACAATTGAAGAAAATAAGGGAGTCGAACTTGAATCCCTAGAACTCTCAGCATTCGAAAGGTCATGAGATAAACCTCAGTACCGGTTTGGTTGATAGCCTATTGGTCACTCGTGGCAAACCTCTCACATGACGATATATCTATCGCATTAACTTGTGTATAGATCAATGTTTGCATGTGGATGAGCTAGCTTATGGTATCCTGGATTGCACCACAGATTAATTTGACTAAATACAACAAAGGAGTTAGTGGGGCTAATTAGGTGATCCTCAGTATAGGTTTGGTTGACAGCCTATCTGGCACTAGTGGTATCCTAAAAAATACCACACAAAATGAACTCAATTGCACACACAGGGATGTGAAATAACTGGGTCAAAGACAAGTCGGATTCATACCTTGTTCAAAAGTCTTGTAAGATAAAATACAGCTTTGGATAGTTAGTTAAAACATCTGAGTCTCAAAAAACCTAACTACATTATAAACCAACTGTAACTATCTTTCTGCCCTACTTCACCATCAAAAAATACAAAATACCATACATAAAAAGTCACTTACCACAGCAATCGCCTAAGACAAAAGGCCATCAGTTCTGAATAGTCTATGGTGCCATCACCAAAAATCACAAATTCAATTCATTCATATTCATTTTGCATATCACAAACATTAAGCAAAATTTGCATTTATCATAACACATGCATCCATCAATGTAAATTAGCATGCAAACATACACATTCATCAATCATTAGGCATAACATCAAATCATGACACATGTGTAACAAAAAATAAAATCATCTGTATATATATCATCAAAAATGCCTACAGGCTACAATATCCGGTCATCTGACCCTGTAAAAAGCCAAAAGCCTAAAAACCCCCAAGCCTAAGGCATCGGCCACCATGATCATGTATGATCGGTGCAACGAGAACTACCCCCATGGTGTGGGTCCGATGGGACCCCTCAGGGTGGCTGCTGCTAGCCCTCGCATCATGCCTGCTACCCCCTCCCTCATCCAGTCGCCTACGATGAGATGATGTTGACTGCTCAGTATCATTGCCCCTCGTTCGATGTGATGATCCACCTCCCAGGGGCTTAGGTAACCACCCATCGAGGTGGATAATATCTCCCTCCATATCCATCTAATGCCGAGACCAATCTGTCTCCCGTCGTAACCACTCTACCTCCCATCGACGGTAATAAGCTACTGCATCGTCGCGCTGCAACAATGCCTTCGCCTTCTCTGCCAGCTGAGTCCGTAGGAGATCCCTCTCTTGCAAAGCCTCCTAGTCAACCACAGTCAGCGCCTCCCATTCTTCAACAAAATTAGTAGGCACACGATACCGGCTCTTCACAACCTACAATAGAAAACAACACAGACATTAACATCATGAAAAACTGTACAACAATAACATGCGTATACAGCTCAACAACAACAAAATTCAAAAAGCAAAATCGAATTTCAACCTAGGTTTAAACTATGTTTTCCATTCAGTTTTAAGCTAAGTCTTAGTTTGTGCTCAGCTCAGTTTTAGGGTTTCAATTCTAATTTAGAGAACAACATAACAAAGAAAAATAAACAAATAACTTGTAGTCTTAAAACATATAATAAAAAAAAAAGCAATAACAATTAGGAGCACTTACTGGCCTTGCTTCGGCTCTATCGCTCGATCCGGTCTGTGCACTCATGATGTCGAGAGAAATTTGGTAGCGCTTCGCTTTGCAGAATTAACCTCTTCCTCCTTAGAGCTCCAAATCGCAAGAAAATTCAAATGCAAATGAGCCCAAACCCTAGTTTTGGCCTTTAAATAGGCTTTTTGAGATTATATTCATTCCTCCCTAGGATGAGTGCTCTATTTATCACTCGTCCCATCCAGGGATGAATACTAATATGGTATTCGTCCCACCCTAGAATGAATTCAGGGCAAAAATTTCAAAAACAACAAAAATTGAACAAAAATGCACCAAAACAGCTAATAAACTTGCTCGATGAAAGTGCTTTTGCACTTGACATCCCGGGCATGCAAAATAGACGTCGAGGTCACAAATCCTCACTATCCTACTCCCTAAGAAGGCTACCATAGCCGGACCACTCCACGGGAAGATGGATTTTTGAGAATTTCATCCCCAAGCGGCATCGCCAAAAGGGTCAAAAATCCAACCAAAAATAGCAATAACATTGCCAAACGAAGGTGCTTTCATTCCTGACATTCTTGGCATCCAAAAAATATGTAGGGGTCACAAATTTTCACTATCCTACTCCCTAATAAGGCTACCATAGCCGGACCACTCCACGGGAGAACAAATTTTTGACAATTTCAGCTCCAAAATAGTGTCACCAAAAGGGTTAACACCCACCAAAAATAGGTCTAAATGTGAGAACAACACACACATGTAACACTACACATCCGAAGGAACCCTTGCACAAGTAATTTTGGGTCAAGTGACTCTTCGATTTTCTCATGAAGGTCATTCCCTCATCGATTCGTTGCTTGAGGGGGTAGTCACACTTACTCACTAGTGAGTAAACAAGCAATAATCACAAGTTGATCAAATCACTTGGCATTTCGTGAATCATGAACTCAAGGTTCTCATAGAAAAAAGGTTGTACCCTTTGCCTATTCATGACTGATCAATGTCCAAGATCAAGTAACACCTCACCAAAAAAGGTTAACACTTGAATTAAGTTCCTTCGCTCATCAGAAGCAAGGATTCAAGAATGCATGCCCTTTCCATACTTAGGGCATCAAAAGTTGGTTAGGTTACTGAGAAACCCTAAAAATTAGTGCTTTGGTTATCTATTTTTGCTCGACGCTACGCCATGCATAGCACATCCCAAAAAGGGGCATCTATAGACACCAAAACAACACCAATCCGATTATGTGACTGCAAACACTGATCGCATTGACACACACAGCCCCAAGGGCAGCCCCTAGAGGTTAAACAATGGTCCTAACCACTCTCACAGTAGTTTTGGAAGGTCAAAAATTAATTTGGCACCTTCAGGCACTTTTCTCAATATCCGTTCCACCTAGGGACGAATTCAAATTGGGATTTACCCCATCTAGGGATGAATTCCAGATTCACTCCAGGGTGGGGCGAATTGCAGGTTTGACGGGCAAAAAGTCAAATCTTGACAAATGGTAGCTCAAATCCACCACTTAACACTTCCTTCATCGTAGGGGAGTGTGGGTGAGCGTTTTTGAGCGTTAGAGGCTGTTACAAGGGCAGTCATGAAGTCCCTATTCAAGGAGGAATCTCCTCCCCCCAGGAAGGCATGATTGCCAAGTGGCGCCTCTGCATGCCCATTTCAAGAGACCTCCAAGTCTATAAATTGGTGAGTTTCCTCACCCCAAAATATACAGAGAAGGAGCATTTTGGAGCAACGAAGTGCTGTCATTTTACTTTCACACCCACACCCCTTTTGAGTTGTGTCTTTCACATCCTTGATCTCTTTCGGAGAGGAGGTCATAGGGTGGTTATTGGAAGCACAAATCTGGAACCAAACCCGACATTTGGTCACGATATCCCACCCAATTTTCTAACAATACCCCACAAGAGATTTTGGACCCATCCCAAGTGGATTGGTGCCGAAATCAGGCCCCAAACGACGGGCGGCCTGCCTCATGGGTGCCCCCTCCCGCACTGCTACATTCCTAATCGCCCCTCTTTGGAGAGATTGGAAATATGTGGTAGATTTGCTTTCTTTCATTTTTGCATTCAATTCTATGCTGCTTAGATAGGTTTCCCTTTTAATTTCATTTCGTTTTGAATAAATTTGATCATGTTTCTATCTTCGTTCGCCTCTACTAACTTGCAGGTAGCATCATCAAATTCCCATTGATAGAGGCCAAATTGGGAAAATCTGACCATCTGGGTCTTCCCAAAATGCCCCCAATTAGCTAAACCCAAGTTTGTAGGTCATTTGGAGCCTCCTATATGGGACATTGGGGACAGTACCTTTTCGGCATTTTGTTGCAGGTGAATTCGTCCTGCCCCAGAGCGAATTCAAATCGACGAGGAATTTCCTAACTATTCCATTTGCAGTATTTTCTTTGGGATGCCTTGATGCCCCTATCAAATTTTTAGAGCATTTGGATTCATTTTAGTCATAGTTTAATTCATTTTTCTCATTCACTTACCGTAGGCTTGGGGATTGCATGCTTTACTTTATCTACAAGTGCTACTGACTATTTCTTGTTCCTTTGAATGCAGGGTATGGACATCGGAGGAGTAGCAAGGAGTCAAGACTCACCAAAATGAGTGGTGGCGATGTTTGGTCTACCCATTTTATATGTGGGCACGCGAAATAATGAAGGGCATCCATGGATGTAACAAGAACGCTTATCTAAACGCTCCTAGCCCTTGGAAGGGGAGGATGCGCATTGTAACCGAGTTGTGAAACATATCAATAAAAAGGGTTATCTTCTTTATTTGCATTTGTTTCCTTCCGATTCGCTCATGCTTTTCCCTCTTTTCATGCGCTTTCAAATTCCTAGGATTTAGCGTTAAGTCTAAGTTTAATTTGCTACAAAAATTATAGCTTTGAATATGGATTGCCAACTTTAATTAAAGGAGAGAAAATTCTTCCATGCACTAAAGAGTCAATCTACCCTTGAGCCTTTCTATGGTAGAATATGAAAAAATATGCACTAAAG
Organism: Wollemia nobilis; assembly: GCA_028583015.1. Lineage (NCBI taxonomy): Eukaryota > Viridiplantae > Streptophyta > Pinopsida > Araucariales > Araucariaceae > Wollemia > Wollemia nobilis. The sequence goes on along the minus strand of JAQPPZ010001029.1, from coordinate 646,696 downwards.
AGTCAATCTACCTGATTCAATAATTTGATCACCCTAGCAAAAATAGACATATACTATGGAAAATTATCTAGAACTCTTGCATCTTCTTTGAGATCCACACACATTACTCAAATATTAACTATCAAGTATAAACGTATAGGTTAGGCACAAGCTCAATAGAACTCTAGCTTTTATGACCTTTACTAAGTGTTTATATCTTGAGACTCTTTCAATTTCTAGCTCACTTTTCATGAAAATGGTGGGGGACCCTTTTAAAATACCTCTTTTTTTTAATAACAAATATATATATATATATATATATATATATGAATTTAATTGATTAAAAATACATTTCCAAGATAAAAATTTAGGTTTAAATTTTGTTAGAAGATATATGAATGTGGAGAGTGTTGTATTTAATTACCTAAATATACTATGGTAAGATAATTATGATTTAAAATGGATGTACTATATTTTTTTATATAGTTAAAACTAATAATAACACCAGATGGAATGATCTTAGTAGATTAAAATACTTTAAATTTAAGTTGAATATTGCTAAAAAATATATGTATAATATTTTATTATTGTAATGCTACTATATCTTCATTATGTAATATGCTTTTTATCATTTCAAATGCAAGTAGCTAATTAAAAATTAATGTTCAATAATTTTAAAATAAATATTAGAATATGAATGATAATCATAGTGTTGTATTTGGTTACCTAAAGTATGTATAATTTTTTATTATTGTAATGCTACTATATCTTCATGACATAATATGGTTTTTATCATTTCAAATGCATGTAACTAATTCTCTTAATAGATTAAAATATTTTAACTTTAAAACAATGGACCTAAGTTTAAATATTGCTAAACAATATGTGTATAATTTTTATTATTGTAATGGTACTATATCTTTGATAGAGGTGAATAGAATGGAAGTTCCAAGGGAGAAGTGGCATCTAAGCACCAGTGTCAAAGGTGCATGGAGTGGAGGTTCCACAGGAAAAACAATATCTAAGCATCATCATCAGAGATGCATGGAGTGGAGGTTACACAAGAGGAGTCAGATTTGGGCAATAGATTTAAAAATATTATTATTATTTTGAATTTAAAATACTTAATATCGAGGGGATTTGAAAACCCTAGTAGAGAAGCAATGATAGAGGTGCATGTTAGAATAAGTGAATATTATATTAAGTTCTACTAGGATAGACACACTTTATTTTCCACTCCTCTATGTGTTAGGAGAACTCTCAATGGTGTCTTGATTAGGTTTGATGAGTTGTAATCCAATGGCTCTCAATGATCAAATTTGCTATTTATACAAAGTTGATCCTTGGAATAAATCAATCAGTTCTATTTTATTTCTTCAAACTCTTGTAATATTTTGCATGTCTATTTTAGAAAATTCTAACATGGTACCAGAGTAGGATAGATTCTAATAGAATTATCTCTTGAAGTAAGGTTTCTCGAACTGGTTCTTAATCTCTTTCTTATTTGTTTTTTTTAAATAGGAAAGAGATTTTATATTATAGATATATCTTAGATGCAATTTTTGAGATATTTGCTTATGGTAATACTTTTCAGTTTATCTAATTATAGTTTTACCATTGATGTAATTTTTCAAAATTTTCTTTCATTGTATTCACTGCTCTGTATATGCAACTAAAATGCATTCTGAAAGTTTTTCTTCTCCGAAATTTGCTTCTTAAAAAAATCTCCTAAAATTCTAGGAACTTTTTTTATCTTTTATACCCTCCTCATATGCTAGATTAATTCTTATTTCTACTTCTTGAAGCGTAGTTTTTTTGGCTCCATAGCCTTCCCTACGTTCTCTATATATGAAGAATTATATTCATCTACGCATTTTTAAGAGGTGATTTTTTTTCCACTCAAAAATGTTTTTGTTACTGTGTCCTTTTCTCCAAATAAGAACAATTTTTTCAGCCTCAAGTGGAGTAAAGATTCACAGCAAATACTTTTTTAGTGGAAAATATTCTAAAAAAATCTTTTTTTATTAGCAAATCACTATATCTTCATCTATAAAATAAATTAATGGAAATCGCTCTTCACATCCTAAAAAGAAACTCTTGGTCTAATTAATAGGCTAGATTTCTTTATGTTCAACGTGGTCTCTTTTGAACATTGTTGACCTTGGCATGCTTGAGACTTCACCTCAACATGAATCCTCCATTAAATTTCATTTCGAAGATCTCGCACTTTTATATTCTCGATCCTCTTCCCGTTTTCTTGTCCTTTGGTGCTCTGGGATATTATCGACTATTTTTTTGCTATAAAATTATCTTACTTGTGCTTAAATCAATACTTCATTTCTAATATGAAAATCTTTGACAAAGCATTAAGAGATTTGTTTTAGGTAGTTTGCTATATGTTCTCCCTTTTTCATGAGATATCTATTTTGTAAGTCTATGGAGGAGTCTAAACATTCGAAGCCTCTTCGAGTACTCGGCCAGTGATGCCATCGAATCCTCTATGTACAGTTCCAAGATATTTCTTTTTTAAAGGTCTGTGGAGATGTCTCGTGATACAAAAATTCATCGATTAATTGGTGGTTGTGGCACTAAGATATGTGGATACATCTCAACATTTGAAACCTCTTCGAGTATTCCACCAGTTATGCCATCAAATCCTCTACGTATAGTTCCAAGCTATTTATTTTTTGTAGGACTGTGGAGACGTCTTGTGATATGGAACTTCATCGATTCACTGGTGGTTGTGGCATCAAGGACTTATATGCATACAAAGCCCTCTGTGTCATCCATTAAAGGCCCTCATTGTGTGCCACCATTCTCTCATTGTCTTCCCAGAGAGACTTTAGTGCCTCCTCTTCAATCGTCTCTAACTACTAGCGCAATCCTCTCCACCACTCCCTTTGGTATTGTTCATTTTTTTTATTCTCTCTAGTGAAGTGCTTTAGATACGTCATTTCATTTGATGTCTCAATATGTTCTTTTGGGATTTAATTTAATATATTCTATATTGTATCATTCCGGTAATATAAATTTTGGTTCCTTTTATCTCCAGCCTCTACTTGGCTCCAAAAATCAAGGACTTTGTAAAAATTAATATAAATTCCTTTGGGGGGCTTTGAGGGTGATTTTTCTGCATCTATCACAGTTTTAGAGGGGGGGAGTTTTGTCTTTGCGTCATTTCTTTTTGCCTCCATTTTTTTTTCCTTATTATTTAGTATAATTTTTATTTGCTTAAATCATAAAGGAAAATATAAAATCTAACCTTTTGTCTTTATAATTTTCCATTAAGCAAAAGTTTATATTATACATTTCTAATTGATTCCTTGGTATAATTAATTCTCTCTTACATAAGTTCTCCAAAAAAACCATCAAATAAGTGAAAAGTGTAAATTTCTTTTAATTTTTCTCTCCTTTTTCAGAACTTATAATTGTTATATCCAAAGATCAATTAATTATTTTGCTATTTAAAATAAATTCTTTCTTAAATAAGTTCGTTTCTAAAATTCAAAAGTAAAACTGTAAATTTCTTTTAACTTTTCTATTTCAGAACTTATAGTTGCTATATCAAAAGATTTAATAAATATTCATTTTTTCTTTTAATCAAGCAAAATATAGAGAATTAAATCATTTTTTGGAAAAATAATATTTTAAATACTTAATATTTTAATTCCTTTCCTTTACTTAAACTTTTAAACAAATATTATATCACCACTCACCTTACTGGTCATCCATATAACTAGTAGTTTCCCTCACGTAAGGGCAAGTTATTTAGACAACCAATATAGGCCTGGATGATACAAGCCTAATTTCCACGTAGCCAATATTATCAATACTTATAGATCCCCTCTCGTAAGGGCGGGTATTTGAACGACAAGATATAAAGTCCTCGCATATTTGTAATCCTTAAAATATCAAATATTCTCAAAATACTTATAGTTTCCCTCTCGTTAGGGTGGGTATTTTTGAGTTATTTGGTATTCCTTAATTGCTTTGGCATATTTTTTCTCATTACCCTCATTGAATATCCCTTTCCTAAAATTACTTATAGTCTTCCTCTCATCAAGGCGAGTAATTTTTTGAGAAATAGGTATTTCTTTAAGGATTTCAAAAACTATTGTCCATTGCATTATTCAAAGTTAAAGGGGGGAACTTTGGGTTAACTTCAAAATGAATTCAATGATTAGAATTGTAGACACCAAAACATCACCAATCTGATTATGTTACTGCAAACACTGATCGCATTGACACACACAACCCCAAGGGCAACCCCTAGAGGTTAAACAGTGGTCCTAACCACTCTCACAGCAATTTTGGAAGGTCAAAGATCAATTTGGCACCTTCAAGCACTTTGCTCAGTATCTGTTCCACCTTAGGATGAATTCAAACTAGAATTCATCCCACCCAGGGATGAATTCTAGATTTGCTCTAGGGTGGGGCGAATTTCAGGTTTGACAGGAAAAAAGTCCAATCTTGACAAATGGCAGCTCAGATCCACCACTCAACACTTCATCGCATGGGAGTGTGTGTGAGCATTTTCGAGCATTAGAGCCATTTACAAGGTCAGTCATTAAGTCCCTATTCGGGGAGGAATCTCCTTCCCCCTAGGAAGGCATGATTGCCAAGTGGCGCCTCTGCATGCCCATTTCAAGAGACCTCTAGATCTATAAATTGGTGAGTTTCCTCACCCCAAAAGTACATACAAGGAGAATTTTAGAGAAATGAAGTGCTATCATTTTATTGTCATACCTCACACCTTTTGGATTTGCGCCTTTCACATCCTTGATCTCCTTTATACCGGAGGTCATTGGGTGACTATTGGGAGGACGAATATTGAACCCAAAACCTAAAATTTGGCCACAATATCCCACCAAATTTGCTTAAAATACCACATAAGAGGTTTTGGACCCATCCCAAGTGGATTGGTGTCGAAATCAGGCCTCAAACGATGAGCGGCCTGCCCCATGGGCGCCCCCTCCCACACTACCACAGTCCTAATCGCCCCCATTTGGAGCAATGGGAATTCCATGGTGGACTTACTTTATTTCATTTGTGCATTTAATTCTATAATTCTTATATAGGTTTTCATTTAAATTTTGTCTCGTTTTGAGCAATTTTGATCATATTCCTAGCTTTGCTCGCTTTCACTAACCTACAGGTAGCATCATCAAATTCCTATTTATGGAGGCCAAATTGGGAAAATCTAACAATCTGGGTCTTCCCAAAATGCCCCCAATTAGATAACCCCAAGTTTATAGGTATTTTGTATCTCTCTAGGCTATACATTTGGGATGGTACCTTTTTGGCATTTTGTTACAGGTGAATTTTTCCCGCCCCAGAACGAATTCAAATCAGTGAGGAATTTCCTGATTGTTCTTTTTGCATTGCACTCATGGTGAGGTCCTGATGCCCCTGTCAAATTTTTAGATCATTTGGGGTCATTTTAGTCATATTCTAATTCATTTTTCTCATTCATCTACCATAGGCTTGGGGATTGCATGCTTTGTTTTATCCGCAGGTGCTATTGATTATCTTTTGTTTCTTTGAATGCAGGATCAGAACATCAAAGGAGCAGCAAGGAATCAACATTCGTAGACATAAGTTGCGGTGACGTTTTGGTCCGCCCATCTTACATGTGGGCACGTAGAAGAAGGAAGGCTATCCATGGATGTAACCAAGAGATGGATTTAACGCTCCTCGCCCCTGAAAATGGAGGATGCAAATTGTAACCAAGTTGTGAAATACATCAATAAAAGAGAAGGGTTGTTATTTCATTTGGGTTTCAATTCATGCTTTCTCCATTTCATGCATTTTTAATTCGTAGGATTTAGTGTTAAGTTTAGTTTCATTTTTGCATCGTGCTTGGAGTCTTTCCTTTCTTGTTTCCATATCCTTGTGCTTTCAAGAATTTATATTCTCACTCCTCATAACTACCATACATGGAAACCCAAAATTTTAAATGTCATTTCTCATAAAGGTCTCACTCACCTATTACAATAAAAGCAACCTAAGTTTGATAAGGTTCATGAAATTTTATGGTTTCACATTACAGATTGTAAAAATCCTCATGAAAGTTTGGATAAACTAAAAAATTTGTTTGGAAAAGTACATCAAATTAGATCAATGCAACTAGAAGCAGAACTAACAACTTTGTCTCCTGAAGACTTTAGCAGTATTGTTGACTTCCTCACAAAATTCAAAGAAGTCCTCTCAATACAAAAGTAGTGGGAAGACTAAGACTGAAGAAGAGTACATTTATATAATTCTTTATAAACTAAATAGTGCATTTAAAATCTTTGCAACTACTTTTCTATCTACAAAATATTCTCTTAGTGAAATTTTTAAAATGTCCTCTTTAGAAGAATTTTGTGATAGACTAACTAGGGAAGAAACTAAAATTGCAAGATATGAGTCCTATTCCTCTTTATCTTCCTCAAAATCCTTAGTAGCCTCCACCTATTCTAAAGAAAATTTCAAAAATAAGGAAAGAAATCCCATAACCTATACTCACTACAAAAATAAAGGTCATTTTACAAACAAATGCTGGAAAATATTTCAACAACTGGAGGTAGCTATGAAGGATAAAAATATAGACAATAAAAATTAAATAGGAAAAGCCCTAAATGTTCAAGGGAAAACCTCCAATTCTTTCTCTAATTACTGGGTTCTATATTCTGGAGCTACTCATCACATGACTGCTTTAGATGAGTCATTCTCTTATATCTCCTCTAGTTCTACATGTAACATAGAAGTGGGTGACTCTTCCTTTATCCCAATAAAAGGAAAGGGGGACATAATAATTTATGGTGGATCTATAAATAATGGTCTCTATGTTCCATACATTGCCACAAATCTCCTCTCCATTTATCAAATTTGTACTTTTGGAAAGGGGAAAATTGTTCTCTTATCTCCAATAGGAGTTGAGATAAGAGACTTTCAAGATCCCCATTCTCTCATATTTAAAGAAGATATTGATCACAAAACTCGCCTATTTCATTTCAAAGGATTCAAAAATCCATAAGGGGCCTCCTATTTTGTGGCTCATGGAGATCTTGAAAGCAATATTTGGCATGAAAGGTTTGGTCATCTTAGTTACAACTACCTAAAGGAATTGAGCACCCATGATATGGTAATAGGTTTACTGCAAGTCTCTTTTATTGATGGATTTTATCCTGTATGTGCTCTTGGAAAGCAACATCAAGATCTTTTCCACCCATGTAGTTCTCTAAAAGCCTCATCCTCTCTAGAACTAATCCATAGTGACTTGATGTCTTTTCCCGAACCTTCTCTCAAAGGAGAAAATATGCTCTAACCTTTATTGATGACTTTTATATAATAACTTGGGTCTACTTACTAAAATATAAAAGTGATTTTCTATCCCACTTTAAAGTCTTCAAATCCTTAGTTGAAAATCAGACCTCTTGTAATATCAAGAAAATTTGCACTAATATTGGGGGGGAATACTGCAGTAATGAATTCTTCGTATTTCTATCAAATCATGGCATCATTCATCAACATTATGTCTCCCATAATCCTCAGAAAAATGGTATTGTAGAAAGAAAAAATCGAACATTAAAGGAAATGGCAAGTTGCATGATCCATTCAAGAGATATTTCAAAAGTATATTGGATATAAGCTATTAACTATGCCAATTATATTTAAAATTGTACACCTCATAAAGCTCTTGACCATTTAACTCCTGAAGAAGTATGGTTTGGCTCAAAATCGGATGTTTCCTTCTTCAAAATTTTTGGGTGTACTACTTGGGCACACATCCCAAAGAAGAAAAGTAAGGATCTAGAGAAGAGAAGCAAAAAGCTCATCTTTTTTGGTTATTGTGAGGAAATGAAAGCATACAGGCTCTTTGATTCCTCAAATCATGAGGTCTTCTTCCATTGGAATGTACAATTTAATGAAATATTCCCTCAAAAATATCCTCAATCCTCCTCTTCCTCCATTGAGCCTTATCCTATAGTAGAACGTCGATATTATGAAGAGCCAAATTTTGAGATTGACTTAGAAATTGATAACCAAGATGAGGAACCTGTAATTCCAACTCAATGTCTTTCAACTCCTACTCCTTCCACTAGTCCAAAATGGGCTCACAACATTATTAAATAAGCTACTCCCTACATCCAAAATATTCCATCAACCAAATCAACCAACCCCATAGGCACTGGTCTTGTCTGTAAGTCTATTTCCTTTGATCCTCAATCCTTCAAAGAAGCAACATGAATTAAAGAATGGGATGAATTCATGGAAAATGAATTTTCTTCCTTAATAAAAAAAACTTGGGATTTAGTTCTATTTCCTAAAGGAAGGAAGTCAGTTCATTGTAAATGGATCTACAAAACAAAATATGGGCCTAATGGTACTACTCATCCTTGCAAGGGACATGTAGTACGATCCTTCCAATCCAATATCAATGATTCAATAAAAGTAGAATGAAAAATATTTTCTTTGGAATTTCAAGTTCTTGAGTGGGCAAAATAGAAGCTTTGGGGAATCAGATTCTCAATCTAAGCGAGATGAGAATTAGACCCTATCCTTACTTCTCCATGAAGGTCAAATCAGATCTTTGGGGAGTTGGATCCTCAACCTAAGTTCGATGGGGATTTAACCCTATCCTTACTACTCTAATTTTATGCTTTAAGCACTATGGGAGTGGTAAAAACCATTGTTTTAAGGATTATGTTGCATAATAGGACATACATGACATACTCATTTCGCCTCACCTTTTCTTCCAAGTTGGTTTTGATCATTTTGCTCAAGATTCTCTTTAATATGCGTAGAACATGCTTGGTTCAAGATAGTTCGGGCATCAGTTCCCAACCTTAGTATCCTTTTAATATATGTTATGTAATAACCCTAAGAGGATTCAAAACCTTTTCAATGATTGTATATGAAATGAAGATGCAACCGAGATGAAATGTATATGCAACATGGAATGTAACATGAGATATGAATGCATTGCTCCTTTTGAAATGCAGATGGAGTATACGACCTACTTTGCCATAATTTATAAAACTAATGACTTCATGCATCACAAGTTCCAAACGATATTGTTTAATGTGTTTGCGATATTCGTGGAGCTTTCTGCAATACAATTATGATGTTTCATATTCTCCTAGTCTTAGTCAACATTCATAAGGACCTAAGTTGACATCTTGCTTTTTTTTTTTTTTTTAAACAAACCAAAAGTGTCCAAAGGACCAACACACAACTTGAAACCAAAATAGAAATGCAAAACCAACATCAAAACCAAAAAATCATATACAAATGTACAATATAATGCAAGATGGTGCAAAAGTTTGGATTATCATTTTCTCGGATCCCAAACCTGATTGGAATTCTTTAAAAGACGTATGACGTGATACGCACACCAAGTTTTGTAGGAATCCAAAAAAAACAAGATCAAATCAAACAAAGAAACAAACTTCCACTTGCCCCTCTCACCATACCAATTTGGTTTAGTTTCATTAATAATCCTATGGTGGAGTTTCAAGTTTTCAAATTGATTAGACAATGATTGATATTCAATTCCTTTATGTTTATTCTTTAAGATGTTCATTCTGCACTTTGATTCATGGTGTAGAAATAAGCTTTCATTTTCATTCAATAAAGCCATAACATTAATAATATTTGAATCAAACCATTCATTAGGCAAACCTTCATTCGAATTTTGCATGGTGAAACCAAAAATGTGAGATTTTACCTTTGGCATGTTTTCATTTGACCTTACTTGAAGAGGATTTGAAAATTCCTCTTTTCTCTCATGACATTCATCATCATGTAGCACTTGTTCTTTATCCATGGCTCGTTTATCAAAGGCACCAAACTTAGGTACCCAATTGAAAATATGTCCATCCCTTTCAAACCATAAGTCTTGTCTATTTAGGGGTGGGTTAACTAACACATTTCCGAGATCAATCACTTGGGTTGTTTTGGGTAACATGAGATTTTCAATTGGATCATCAATGATATCAAACCCAAATGATTTAGGTTTCATAATTTTCTCATTTTGAAATGGCATAATCATTGTAGCACAAGTAAGTGGATCAATATTTTCAATTTCTTTTCCTCCAAAGGAATCTAAAGCAAATGACTCTCTTTCTTGATTCATGGTTGTAGAATCCTTATCATGTTCCAAAATTTGATGAGATTTGAATTCCTCTTCCAAAAATTTCTCAAATTGTATAGGATTTATAGTATCCTCATGTGAGGAAGCAATTGAGTTATCCTGCATATTAATTGACACAAGTTTATTAGAAGATTTAGATTGATAATATTCTTCCCATTTCTTCCACGAATCATAGTAATCATCCTCCAAGTTCAATTTGTGACGCTCAAGTACTTCTTCTTCATCTTCTGATTCATCAACATGTTTCTCACCCCATTCATCTTCACCTTCCTCATTCTCACTCTCTTGACGATATAGATTTTGCACCACCAAAATGTTATCCTCTCCTTGTTGATTTTGGGATGGACCCTTATTTGGCACAAGTTCCAAATCATCCACTTGAGCTTGGAGACAATGGGTATACCTAGCAATTCCAGGACAATTCCTTTCATTATGCTCCTTTGTATTATGCAATCTACAATCCTTTTCCCACGCAAAATCAAAAATATTAAGAATGAAAATAGAGTGACTTGGTCCTGCAGAAGTATCTATTTGATTAGCAATAGGGGAAGGCACACCCCCATTGTTTGGCTTTGTATTCCACTGTCTCCCTCTATTGTTGAAATTTCGATTTGGGTGAGGGGCATGAGATTCATACTTGTGTTTTTGAACCAAATCATTACTCAATTTGTGAACTATATTTTTGAATTCTTCAACCTTCAAATAAATCTCTTTTGGTTGAGCTATGTTATTGCTAGTTATAATAGGATTTTCATAATTGGTGAGATCTTGACTTAACATTTGAGTTGGATTTTGAGCCACTTGATGTTGGATGTATCTCATTCTTTATCGAAAAATAATTGTACAACAGGCACTACAATGCAAAAGACGACGGGTAGGGGGGGTCCGTGGGGGACAGAGGCCCCCGAGGACCCCCGGCTATGGTAAAGGTGCTTACGTAATAGGTGATGGCTTGGGGTGCATAGGGGGGTGCCATCGGATATGGTGAAAGCGATCGAAGTTGGCAAAGCTGGCGTCGGAATTTTTCACCTACTTCTATCTCTACTTTTCACCTACTTTTATCACTACTTTTGGAGTGACCCTCAAGATTCCCACAGTTGGTGGGTGGTTAGTGGGTGTGGGTGGTTTAGCCCATTGTGTTGTATCCATGGTACCCTAATACCACTTGGTGGTTTAGGGTTTTAAGAGTTTCCTTATATAATTATTGTAATGTCCCGGTTTAGGGACAAGATAGAGAATAATATATCAAGGAGGATAGACTCTTGTTTGCTGGACTAGCCCAAATTGGGTGAACCAGGGTAAATCTTGTGTGTAATATGTGCATTGAATGGTGTTATTCTTTCTTTAGTTACTTTTTCTACTTTATTTCTAGAATATGTTTCTGTAAAATATCTTCATTTGGTATCAGAGCCAGGCTATTAGCCATAGGGGGACACCTTTATTGCTAGGGTTTAAATATTTTTGAAGAATATCTAGGGTTTCTAGGAGTGAGAGGAAACCTATTCTAGAGTGGGAGTTACGCAGAAGGAGTTTGAAGGAAAAATGTCGGGAAATCATTCAAGGATAGAGATCGAGAAATTTGACGATAAAATTTTTGAGCTATGGAAGTTAAATATGGAAGATATGCTCGTGGACAGAGATTAGTGGGCTGTTATTTTAGAAAAAACAAAACCTACGGGTACTTTCAATGAAGATTGGGAGAAGATGAATCGAAAAGCAAGGATTCTGATTCGATTGTATTGCATATTCGATGCTCATCAATGTTTCGAGAGAAGCTACAACAAAGGATATCTGGGAGAGGTTAGGGGCTTTGTATCAATCGAAGTCCCTAGTGAACAAATTATTCCTCAAAAATAAACTGTACAATCTTAGGATGCATGACAGGGATTCGGTTGCAGATCATCTGAATGCATTCAATACAGTGGTAAGTCAACTAACATCTATAGAAATTAAGTTGAGTGAGGAAGATAAATGCATTACTTTGTTATGCTATTTACCAGATTCATGGGATAACTTAGTAGTAGCAATTGGTAGTACAACTTCATCCACATTGAAGTTTGAAGATATAGTGGCATCTCTATTATCTGAGGATATGAGGAGAAAAGCCATGGAGGGCACATCTAAGGAAGCCCTAATAGTGAGAGGGCATGCCAAGGAGAAGGACAAATCTAGATATGGTGATAGGTCTAAGTCTAAAGGTAGATCCAAGTCTTGGGGGAAGTTTGAGAAAAAATGCTGGAATTGTGGCAAGCCTGGTCATATGAAGAAGGATTGCAGATCAAAGAAAGCTGAGTTTGGAAAAAATTCTGATGAATCAAATTCCATAGAGATGAATAAATCCATTAATGAAGTAGGGGATGTATATCTGGCATCCTGCTCATCATGCTCCACATGATCAGATAAAAATGATTGGTTGATTGATACTGGTGCCTCTTTTCATATGACTCCTCATAGAGGGTGGTTCAATGAATATGAAAGATATGATGGAGGGGAGGTAATGTTGGGAGATGATTCACCACCCAGAATCATGGGTTGTGGAAGAGTGAAAATTTTGCTACAGGATGGTAGGGTTAAGACCCTACCAGGTGTGATGCATATTTCGAGACTTGCTAGAAATTTGATTTCAATAAGCAAAATGGCCGATGCAGCAGTGAATGTCAGTTTTGGTAGGGATTCATGCAAAATGGTTCGTGGATCAATGGTGTTGGCAAGGGGAGTTCGGATTGGAACATTGTATAAGCTATTGGGAAGCACTATGACAAATGAGTGCAATAGCTCAACTGTTCTTGAGGTTGATTCTGATAAAAGCTCAACACTCTAGCATCAAAGGATGGGACATATTGGAGAGAAGGGATTGCATACCCTGTACACAAAAGGTATGGTTCATGGTATCCCTAATTACTCAATGTCTTCCAAGTTTTGTTAACATTGTATTTATGGTAAACATAATCAGGTTAGTTTTCCATCTGGTGCCACAAGATCTAGTGAGGTACTAGATTTGATCCATAATGATATTTTTGGTCCTGTTCCTATGTCGTCTCTTGGAAAATCATGGTATTATGCTTCCTTTTTTGATGATTTTTCAAGATATGCATGGATTTAATTTCTTAAGAGCAAAGATGAAGTGTTTGAAAAATTTAAGGAATTTAAAGCACTTTTTGAGAATCAAACTGATAAAAGGATTAAGGTGTTGAGGTCTTATAATGGAGGGGAATATTGTTCTAATATATTTGAAAAAAAATTTAAGCAATGTGGTATTGCAAGACAGAAGACTACTCCATATACACCTCAACAAAATGGAGTTGCAGAGAGATTGAATAGATCACTGATGGAGAAGGCTAGAAGTATGCTCAATGGTGCAGGTTTGGCATAGGAATTTTGGGCAAAAGCAGTGAGTGCAGCATGCTACTTGTGAAATCGGTCACCTACATCAGCATTGTTGGATCAAACTCCATTTGAAGCTCTATTTGGTAAGAAACCATCTATTTCACATCTCAAATTTTTTTGCTGTGATGCATACATGCATATTCGAAAGGAGAAAAGAAGTAAACTAGATAATAAGGCTGTTAAATGTATCTTTATTGGTTATAAATATGGTGTTAAAGTATATAAGATTTGGAATCTAAAAACTAAAAGTACAGTGTATAGTAGAGATGTGGTGTTTAGGGAGATGATTAGTGATTCCAGGAAGGTAGTTACAGAAGAGGAACCTGGAATGGTCCAATTTGATCTCATGGAAAACTATCAGATAGTAGAGGATATGGAAGAGGAGCATACAGATGAGGATATGGAAGAGGAGCTATAGACACCAAAACAGCACCAATCCGATTATGTGACTACAAACACTGATCGCATTGACACACACAGCTTTCAGGGCAGCCCTCAGAGGTCAAACAGTGGTCCTAGCCACTTACACAGCAGTTTTAGATGGTCAAAAAGTAAACAAAGCAAAGTTGGTCGTTTTAACAAGGCAAAGCCCAAAAGCAAGCCTTGGCCGAGGGTGTCACGAAATCACGACGTCACGATTTCGCGACGTCACGATATCGCGACACCAAAAGCCCAAAGGAAAGCCTTGGCCGAAGTGTCGCGATATCACGACATCGCGATATCGCGACACCAAAAGCCCAAAGGAAAGCCTTGGCCGAAGTGTCGCGATATCACGACGTCACGATATCGCGACACCAAAAGCCCAAAGGAAAGCCTTGGCTGAAGTGTCACGATATTGCGACACCAGAAGCCCAAAGGAAAGCCTTGGCCGAAGTGTCAGATATAGCGACTTGGCAGTGTCAGTGATATCGCGACAAACTTCGATTTGCGCCTAGCGGACTTTAACCAATCAAAGGCAGACTTTAACCAATCAAAGGTAGACTTTAAACATTCAAAGGCAAACATTAAAACCATTAAAAGTAGACATTAAATGAGTGGTAGCCGAAGATAGTCAATTATTGCCTCTTGTGCATGCGCGCGTAGGTGGGCAGATTGGCAGTTAGAGGACTGTCACAAGGGCAGTCATGTAAGCCCAAGTCATGGAGGAGTCTCCTCCCTCTTGGGAAGGCATGGCCGCCACGTGGCATCCCTGCATGCCCTTCCAAAGAGACCCCATGGGTCTATAAAATGGTGGACTTTCCCACCCAAAAAGAGACAAGTTGGTAGACATTTCAAGCAACGAAGTGCTGCCAAATTAAACACCCGATTGCATTCCTTTTCGATTCATCTCTTCTACACCCGTAATCTCTTTCGCAAGAGAGGTTATTGGGTGGCTTTTAGAAGGTGGATCCGGACCTTAGAACCCGAAATTTGACCACATTGATCCATCAATTCGATGACACCACATTCTCTGAGATTTTGAGCCCATCCCTAGTGGATTGGCATCAAAGTCAAGTTCTAACGGGGGCGGCCCGCTTGGGCACCCCACGCTCTTAGTTTCAATTTAATTTATTCCGTTATCACGTGTTTATTTCACATTACACTCTATGTTATTTAGATAGCTTACGTATTCGATTTCATAATGTTTTAATTAGATTTTATCATGCTTTTGTCATTTTTGTTGTCCCACTAACCTGTAGGTAATGACATAGATTCACCGACTGTTTTGTTGGCAGTAGCCTGAGTTATTTTATTCACTAGTTTAATCAATCTTTTGCATGTATTTCTTATTGATTTCTAAATTCAAACGTTCTATCCTTTTGTTATAGGTGCTACTAACGTCTTTGTGTTTCTTTGATCGTAGGAGAAGCAACAAGCAAGGATTCATCATCGTAAGCGACGGCAACACTTTGGCCCGCCCATTTTAAATGTGGGCATGCGGAAGAAGGAGTATTGATCACGATTGTAACCAAAACATGCTAACACTCCTAGCCCCTAAAAGGGGAGGAGATGGATTGTAACCGAGTTTGGAATTAATATAAAAGGGTTGTGCTCCTGCTTTCTCTTTATATTTTGTCTTGATTTGATTACATTCTTCCTATTTCATGCATCGAGTTAGTTTTGTTTATATTGCATCTTAATATTGTTTTTCTTTCGAAATCTCATGCTTTCAGTGGCGATCACGGTGGGACCCTGTCCCCTATTTTTTTTTTAGATTCAGAAATTGATTGAAATTTATGTTTTTGTGCTTAAAGGTACCGGGCCGAATCAAAAATAGCCGATTTGGGCGAAAAAGACAGCCGATTTGAGCAGAAAAGAGGTAAGGTTCCAAAACTGTACCTATCATTTTTTTTATTATTATTATTATTTTTGTTTCTATTTTTTTGTCAACTTTTACTTGCTTAGGGAAAGTTGTTTATGCTTGTTTCATTTTCATTAAATAAAATGAACCCCACACACATCACGTGGTAAAATTAAACCAAGGAGCTGGTCGTAAAACCCCAGCCCTTGATCAAGACCATCGGTGGATTTCATCACCACCTTGGCTTGATTTTGCATCCATCACCCCGATTGTCACTGTTGTTAGGCGTAAATCCTGACGAAAGTTGACCGAGTGTCGCTGGGGTGATTCCCATGCACGCGAGGATAAGTCTTCTATGGTAGGTGTCATTAACAGGACAATCCCCCTTTCGTACCGCCTATGTTCCACGTACCATCTGCTCTCACGTACCTATAGTTTCCCTCTCGTAAGGGCGGGTATATAGAGAGGTTGGTATATCGGTCCGACAATGGTATATTGAAGGGGCGACCATTTATGGGAGTCATATGAGCCAACATTATGCATTTAAACGTTCTTCAAAACTTGCAAAAACAAAACAAAACATCAAAATGCACTAAACCAGTTTAGGACACACTATTAATCCTTAAAAGAGATAATCACTGTTTGTGTATGTGTGTGTTCATTTCTGCTTAGTGTAACAAAAAGAAAAATCATCATAAACGAGATAAAAATCTGCTTAGCTAGTAGAAGAGCACCACAATGGTGCTCACCCATAGCCAAGCCCAATCATGGGCGGATGCTGTGGGGAATATCCAAGGAGGCACAAGTCACCTCCGGTATAGCCCCAAGGATTTGGTCATACCACCTTGGCGGCCTGACACACAAGGCAGTCCCCTCCGTGCCCCGACGAAATGGGACTATAGGGGCACCTCTTCGAGGAGCACTCCTGTTCAGCATAGCACTCAACACACACCCTTCCATGAGGGGTACAGTCATAGGAGAGCTCCCTTAGATGCTCGCTATGAGCGGTCACCGCGCGATGAAGCGCTAGGTCAACATAGGGTTCAACGGGAGGAACCACATCATTACACTATCCCTCCTTCACCCCCTCTAGTTGTCAGGACTACAAAGACAAATCCAGAGCACAAGGCTCCTCAGGCGGGGCGAGCCAACTCCACCCATTCCTTTTTCACTTATGACAAAGAGCAAGAGGAAAACCCTTACCTTCCTCAAGAACAATATACATCACGGGAGCAAGACGCCTCCGCAAATGCTAGCTATCAGGATCACCTACTGAGGCCAGAGCCTCGGATAAATGCCACTACCTCCAACAGAGGGAGGCGGCCTATAGAGATCTTGGATCACTACGACCGAGATAGATATCTAGGAGAGGCATCTAGGCCTTCTAGACATGAGGCGGTAAGACCAACTATCTTAGAATCTGTCAAGCATTTCGCACATCGGATGCAACTCACGCAACTTGAGCTAGAACGACAATAGTTAGAGCAATGGTATCTTCTAAATAAAGAGCACCTTCAGCACTAGAAGGATGAGTTGTTCCAACACACTATGCAGGAGAGGACTCCAACCCCTCACACACATAAGACAAAACATTATGAGAGGCACAACCCCGGGGTGCGAGACAAGTCTCCATGACCTTATCAAGCACCGCCCCCGATGCCTCCTAGACATGAGCGGGAGGCTAATCCTATAACCAATGATGGGCACCTTCCTCAGGAACCCACTCAGGTTTATGGGCCACCCTTAGAAATTCATCAAGAAGCCTCTAAGGAATCAGAGCGAGAAGAAGAGCGGGATGAACTGCCCTACCAAGGCATGGGGGTGCTATCTGGCCACCCCTCCATAAGCCCCAAGTTCCTCAACAAGAACCAACCAAAGAGGAGGAGCTCAAATCTCCTCGATACATGCAAAGCGCTAGAGCACTTAGAGTCGATAGAGACCAAGATTTTGGAGCTCCCAAGGCCCAACTTACATGAGGCTCCTTTCGAAGAGGATCAACCTTTAACCGTAGGGCTACCTGATGATGTAGTCCTCCATGTCTCGGAATCTCCAGATTATGATGAGCTGTACTCATTGGTCGAAGGTGAGGATAAAACAGAGATAGCCCACAGCAATCACATGCGACAACATCGACATCCCATAAAAATCGAGGAAGCATGTCAACAGATAAACATAATACTAGGGCATGAGTGGCGCGTTAACCCACCGCAGTGGGACCAAGCGTTACATCCGCCACTTTGGGCATACAGATATCAATTTCCGCCCAGAGATCCCATAGCAATATCAGTATCGAGGGTAGACCCTGTCCTCCTATCCATGCATAGGGACGATCCATTCATGCCCATCCCTCCAGAGCCAGATCCAGAGTGCAAAGACCATCAAGCTGGGGGTACCTCTATCCCCTGAAGAGCCATAATCCAAACCAAAATGCTCCAAGGATTATCACAATCACTTGGTCAAACCCCAAAAGCTCCAAGGATTATCGCAATCACTTGGTCACCAAAAGCTCCAAGGATTATAATCGCTTGGTCACCAAAATGTCAAGGTTTATGAAAATCAGGTTTAGGTAAAAATGTAAGGATTATAATTGGTCAATCCCAAAAATGCTCCAAGGATTATAATCGCTTGGTCAATCCCAAAAATGCTCCAAGGATTTATAATCGCTTGGTCAATCCCAAAAATGCTCCAAGGATTTATGAATCGCTTGGTCAATCCCAAAAATGCTCCAAGGATTTAGTAGATCGCTTGGTCAATCCCAAAAATGCTCCAAGGATTCTATAATCGCTTGGTCAATCCCAAAAATGCTCCAAGGATTATTGCAATCGCTTGGTCAAATCCCAAAAATGCTCCAAGGATTTATAAATCGCTTGGTCAATCCCAAAAATGCTCCAAGGATTCTATAATCGCTTGGTCAAATCCCAAAAATGCTCCAAGGATTCTATAATCGCTTGGTCAAATCCCAAAAATGCTCCAAGGATTCTATAATCGCTTGGTCAAATCCCAAAAATGCTCCAAGGATTCTATAATCGCTTGGTCAAATCCCAAAAATGCTCCAAGGATCCCTAAAATCGCTTGGTCAATCCCAAAATGCTCCAAGGATTTCCACAATCGCTTGGTCAAAAATAAGAAAAGTTAAAATTCAAAAATCATCAAAAACAACAAAAAAATTTTTGCATCTCATTTCTAGGCATACTCAAATTCATCAATAGAGAGCTCTTCTCGCACCTCATCTTCATATTCACAAAAATCAATCCATCAAAAATACAAAAATACATAGCTGCATTAAAGCATTGCATCCATACATTGCATATTTGTGGTCGTACAGGTCAAAGGCACCATAGGTTGTAATTGCTCTGCTAGTCCATCTTGTTCCACACTGTTCCATTTTACAAAAACAACAAAAACACCATGCATTGCTTTTTACCACACTAGAGTCAGTGGTCTTTTAATGTATCAAGAGTTTTCGTGATTCAGTCATCATTTTGCTCTTTAGCTACGTAATGTACCGAGTCAGACAGATTTTACGAAGGTAGAGTTACACTTGAAATACGCCTTGTTACGTAACATCCCAACACAAATTAAAACACATAAAAATTCCCAAGTTGTGTGAACGAAAGATGAAACCTGCACAGTAATCCAGGTCACCATAAGTGAAACGGTTATCTTGCTCATCCCCCTGTGCGAATGGTTCCAGAATGCTGAGAATTGACAAAAGGACGAGCTCTTTCCTATCCATTCACCTTCATAAATAAGTGGTTTTCACCACTACCAAATCCCAATCATAGTTGGTTCCCAAAGTTGTAAGGATTTGTACTACACGTCCCTGCCAAGGATGGGTAGTCATCCCCAAGACCCAAAAGGGATCAACGCCATTCACAAACAAAATTCCAACAAATCATCATCCTAACACTTTCCATTCACCTTTGGTCTCCAAGTTGTAAGGATTCGTACTATCCGCCCCTAACCAGGATGGGTAGTCATCCCCAAGGCCTAAAAGATCAATGCCCTTACTCCATAATCTCCATCACCCCCTTGGTTCCCAACGTCGTAAGGATTCGTACTACACGTCCCCGCAAAGGATGCGTAGTCGTCCCCAAGGCCACAAGGATCAAGGCCACTCACCAGCCCAAACTCACAATACTCAAAATACAAAATCAAATAACAGTGGTTATCACCACTATTCAAAATCCTTGCTCAAAAAGAATTAATAGAAAATAAATAGTGATTTTCATCACTATATAGACGAGCAACTTTCTAAATCATTCAGCCAACAAATATCCTGAACTTGAATCCCTGGAATTCTCAGCATTCGAAAACCATCTAGGTGATCCTCATTACAGGTTTGGTTGATAGCCTATCTGGCAATGGTGGTATCCTACCCGCATGACGATATGTCTGTCACATTCGCTTTGCATGTGTGCAGACCAATGTTTGCATAAGGATGAGCTAGCTTATGGTATCCTGGATAACACCGCAGATTAATCTAACTAAATACAACAAAGGAGTTAGTGGAGCTAATTAGGTGATCCTCAACACAGGTTCGGTTGAAAGCCCATCTGGCACTGGCGGTATCCTGACAAATACCACATAAATGAACTCAATTGCACACACAGGGATGTGAAATAGCTTGGTCAAAAACAAGTCCGATTCATACCTTGTTCAAAAGTCTTGTAAGATAAAGTACAATCATGGCTAGTAAGTTAAAACCGTCTGAGTCTCGTAAAACCTTAGCTACATTTCTAAACCAACTGCGCTACTTTTCATCCTTACAATACCATCAAAAAATACAAAAAAAGAAAAACCACATGTATACATACAAAGTCATCCACTACAACAATCGCATAAAAACAAAATCACAAAGTCCTAAACAGTCTATGGTGCCATAACCAAACATCACAAATTCTATTCATCCATTACATTTTGCATATCACATATATATCAAAAACATTTGTATTTATCATACCATGTGCATACATCAATATAAAGTAGCATGCATCCATCAACATCAATCATTGTGCATAACATAAAATCATGACATATACACAAAGCAAGAAAATCAAAACAACAAAAACATCACAAAAATGCAACACAAAAACATAGCAATAAGCATTGCCGGACACAAGTGCTCTTGCACTTAACCTCTTGGCATAGAAAATCGATGTCGGGGCTCAAATTGTCACTCTCCTACTTCCCCAAGAAGGCTACCATAGCCGGACCGCTCCACGGGAAGACGGGTTTTCGACGATTTCACCCCATTATGGCATCACCAAAAGGGTTAACACCCACCAAAAATAGGTCCAAATGTCGGGAAATTGCACATGCTTAATGGTAAACCATCTAAAGGCACCCTTGCACAAGTCATCTTGGGTCAAGCGACTCGTCGCTTTTCTCATGAAGGTCATTCCCTCATCGATTCGTCGCTTGAGGGGGTAGTCACACTTAGTCACCAATCAACAAGCACACACCCAATCAAAGCAATGACATGCATTCAAAGAATCATTGACAAAGACAATCACGCTCCTGCTTGGGGCAGTAAACAAGCAACAATCAAATTGATCAAACACTTGGCATTCCCGAAGCATGAACACAAGGTTCCCCTGTGGACAAAAGGTTGCGCCCTTTGCCTAATCATGACTGATCAATGTCCAAGCTCAAGTCACACCTCACCAAAATAGGTTAACACTTGAAATCAAATTCCTTAGCTCGTCGAAGCAAGGATTCAAGAATGCATGCCCTTTCCATACTTGGGGCATCAAAAGTTGGTTAGGTTACCAAGAAACCCTAATCATTAGTGCTTTGGTTATCTATTTTTGCTCAACACTGCGTCACCCATAGCGCTTCCCAAAAAGGGGCATCTGTAGACACCAAAATAGCACCAATCCGATTATGTGACTACAAACACTGATCGCATTGACACACACAACTTTCAGGGCAGCCCTCAGAGGTCAAACAGTGGTCCTAGCCACTTACACAGTAGTTTTAGAAGGTCGAAAAGTAAACAAAGCAAAGTTGGTCATTTTAACAAGGCAAAGCCCAAAAGCAAGCCTTGTCGAGGGTGTCAAATGACCAAGCCAAAGGAAAGCCTTGGTCGAAGTGTCGCGATATTGCGACACCAAAAGCCCAAAGGAAAGCCTTGGCCGAAGTGTCGCGATATCGCGACGTCGCGATATCACACAACAGCAAAGGAAAGCCTTGGAAGTGTCAGATATCGCGACATCAAGCAAAGGAAAGCTTGGCGAGGTGATATGAGACAATATCGTGACACCAAAAGCCCAAAGGAAAGCCTTGGCCGAAGTGTCGCGATATCGCGACGTCGCGATATCGCGACAAACTTCGCATTTGCGCCTAGGCAGAATTTAACCAATCAAAGGCGGACTTTAACCAATCAAAGGCAGACTTTAACCATTCAAAGGCAAACATTAAACCATTAAAGCAGACATTAAATGAGTGGCAGCCGAAGACAGTCAATTATTGCCGCCTGCTGTGCATGCGCGCGTAGGTGGGCAGATTGGCAGTTAGAGGACTGTCACAAGGGCAGTCATGTAAGCCCAAGTCATGGAGGAGTCTCCTCCCTCTTGGGAAGGCATGGCCGCCACGTGGCATCCCTACGTACCCTTCCAAAGAGACCCCATGGGTCTATAAAATGGTGGACTTTCCCACCCAAAAGAAAAGTTGGTAGACATTTCAAGCAACGAAGTGCTGCCAAATTAAACACCCGATTGCATTCCTTTTCGATTCATCTCTTCTACACCCGTAATCTCTTTCGCAAGAGAGGTTATTGGGTGGCTTTTAGAAGGTGGATCTGGACCTTAGAACCCGACATTTGACCACAGTAATCCATCAATTCGATGACACCACATTCTCTGAGATTTTGAGCCCATCCCTAGTGGATTGGCGTCAAAGTCAAGTTTTAACGGGGGCGGCCCGCTTGGGCACCCCACGCTCTTAGTTTCAATTTAATTTATTTCGTTATCACATGTTTATTTCACATTACACTCTATGTTGTTTAGATAGCTTACGTATTCAATTTCATAATGTTTTAATTAGATTTTATCATGCTTTTGTCATTTTTGTTGTCCCACTAACCTGCAGGTGACAACATTGATTCATCGATTGTTTTGTTGGCAGCAACCTGAGTTATTTTATTCACGTATTTAATCAATCTTTTGCATGCATTTCTTATTGATTTCTAAAGTCAAACGTTCTATCCTTTTGTTACAGGTGCTACTAACGTCTCTGTGTTTCTTTGATCGCAGGAGAAGCAGCAAGCAAGGATTCATTATCGCAAGCAGCGGCAACACTCTGGCCCGCCCATTTTAAATGTGGGCATGCGGAAGGAGTATTGATCACGATTGTAACCAAGACATGCTAACACTCCTAGCCCCTAAAAAGGGAGGAGATGGATTGTAACCGAGTTTGGAATTAATATAAAAGGGTTGTGCTCCTGCTTTCTCTTTATATTTTGTCTCGATTTGATTACATTCTTCCTATTTCATGCATCGAGTTAGTTTTTGTTTATATTGCATCTCAATACTGTTTTTCTTTCGAAATCTCATGCTTTCAGGAGCATACAGGTGAGGATCTGGAAGAGGATGAAGAAGAGGTTCATACACTTGTGGTAAGGAGATCAACATGGGAAAGGAAGCAAACTGAAAGGTACAGTCCATCTATTTTTCCTACTTTTGTATTATCTGTTACTGATGAAGATCCTAGAATAGTTAGAGAAGGCGTTAATTCTGGAGAGGCAAACCGTTGGGAAGAGGCCATGGATGAGGAAATGATGTCCCTGAAAAAGAATAGAACATGGGATTTAGTGAAATTACCAAGTGGTAGGAAAGCAATAGGTTGCAAGTGGATCTTTAAGAAGAAGCAAAATGCTGAAGGTAAAGTGGAGAAATATAAAGCTCGCCTAGTTGCTAAAGGTTTTTCCCAGGTTGAAGGAATTTATTATGGTGAAGTTTTTTCTCCCATTGCAAAGTTAACATCAATTAGAGTTAGCTATGGCTGCTGCATTTGATCATGAAATAGAACAGATGGATGTGAAAACTACATTCCTTCATGGATATTTGGAGGAAGAAATCTATATGAGACAGCCTAAAGGTTTCATTGTTGCAGGAAAGGAGGATCTGGTATGTAAGTTAAAGAAATCATTGTATTGACTAAAACAATCACCTAGAATGTGGTACCAAAAATTTGATACTTATGTTTTAGGAATTGGTTTTGTTTGTAGCAATGCTGATCATTGTGTGTATTCAAAGAAAATTGGTAATGTAATTGTCATTATAGTTCTTTATGTTGATGACATGTTATTAATTGGAAATAGCAAGAAACTGGTCAGGGAAGTAAAGTCTCAGTTGGCATCGTAGTTTGACATGAAGGATCTTGGCCCTGCAAATTTTATATTGGGTATGCAAATAAAAAGATATTGCTCTAACAGAAAGTTGTGGCTGGATTAGAAAAAGTATGTTGAGACAGTGTTGAAAAGGTTTAATATGCAGGATTGCAAACCGGTGAAGGTACCTATTTCTTTAGGTGAAAATTTGTCTATTGAACAATGTCCAAAAACAGAAGAAGAGGTAGAGGAAATGTCACATATTCCTTATGCAAATGTTGTAGGTAGTTTAATGTATGCCATGGTTTGTACTAGAGTAGACATTGCCCATGTAGTGGGAGTCTTGAGTAGATATATGTCTAAACCTGGTAAAGAGCATTGGACTACTGTGAAAAGGGTTTTCAGATATTTGCATGGCACCTTTGATTTTACAATATGCTATGAGGGTATAGGTAAAGAAAAAAGACAATTGAATATAGAAGGGTTTGTTGATGTAGATTGGGCTGGAGATCTGGATAGGATAAGATCTACTAGTGCTTATGTATTCAATTTGTTTGGAGGGGCCATTAGTTGGATGAGCAAGAGGTAGACTGTTGTTGCTCTTTCAACTACTTAAGCTGAGTATATGGCATCCACTGATGCAAATAAGGAAGCTATATGGATGCAAAGACTATGTGCTGAAATTGGGTTCTTTCAAGGAGCTGTGAAGATAAACTGTGATAGTCAGAGTGCCATATTTTTGGCAAAGAACCTTGCTTACCATTCAAGAATGAAGCACATTGATACAAAGTTCCATTTCTACAGGGACATGCTTGAACAGAAGAAAGTGTTGCTGGAAAAGGTAGACACCAAGGAAAATGTTGCAGATGCTTTAACCAAGGCTGTAAGCACTAAAAAGTTTATATTTTTTACAATTGAAATGGGTCTAGCAAAGTATTCAACAAGTGGGAGAATGTTGGATGTGTCTCATTCTTTGCCAAAAAAGAATTGTACGACAGGAACTACAGCGCAAAAGATGACGGGTAGGGGGGATGGGGGGCCGGAGGCCCCCAAGGACCCTCGGCTATGGTAAAGGTGCTTACGTAATAGGTGATAGCTTAGGGTGCGTAGGGGGGCACCCTCGGATACAGTGAAAGCGATCGAAGCCGACGAAGCTGGTGCCAAAATTTTTCACCTACTTCTATCGCTACTTTTCACCTACTTTTATTGCTACTTTTGGAGCAACCCCCAAGATTCCCATGGTTGGTGGGTGGTTAGTGGGTGTGGGTGGTTTAGCCCATGGTGTTGTATCCATGGTACCCTAATACCACTTGGTGGTTTAGGGTTGTAAGAGTTTCCTTATATAATTATTGTAATGTCCCGTTTTAGGGACAAGAGAGAGAATAATATATCAAGGAGGATAGACTCTTGTTTGCTGGACTAGCCCAAATTGGGTGAACCAGGGTAAATCTTGTGTGTCATATGTGCATTGAATGGTGTTATTCTTTCTTTAGTTACTTTTTCTACTTTATTTCTAGAATATGTTTTTGTAAAATCTCTTCACTTGATTTGCGTAGGGATTCACACTTTGAATCGGAATTGGATTGGGGAAAGGAACTATAGCCTGAGAATTAACCGGACTGGCTCCTTGCATAGTCTGTTGACTATTTTGCAAAATTGAAGGAATGGGGGGAATGGATGTTATTGGTTGAATTGGAATGGGTGTGTAAATGGGTGTTGATGAATATGGTTGTTGATAATGCAAGGCATTTATGCCTAATATTTGTGGTGCCATGATCTGATTCATCATAGGAGCTTGACCATATGGACCATATTGTCCTACCATAGGCATCTGGGATAACCCATAACCTTGTGGTGTCATTTGTTGTTCAATGGTCATAGCTTCATTGTAGGCTAGAGCAAGCATGGTAACTTGAGGATTTTGCCTTGCAAACATTGCCTTCATAGGATCCAATGCCTCAAAATATATTTGCAAAGCTACTACGGGATCATTGGCAAATTGCCGAATTGCTCTATTATAGCACTTCTGAAATCTCTAATTAAAAGTTTGGATTGGCTCACCCTGGCCTCTTTTGCATGTAATGAACTGATTATAGATGATTGTGGGATCTAATGGTGACCTGAATTGGTTGACAAAAGCATCCTCTATTTGTGTCCATGACGTAATAGAACCAATAGGTAAGAAAATATACCATTCGTAGGCCACTTGGTCTAGGCTTATGGGGAAGAGTCTACAAGCCACATCTTCATGTTGAACTTGCAACCTTATAAAAACATCCCTATAGGCCTGAATATGTTCTTCTGCGGTCCTTGGACCATCCAGTTTGTATTTGGGAAAAAATATCTCTATATTCTTAGGGATCTTGTGAATATCCCCTACAATATTCAAAGGAATGTTATGGGCTTCATACCAAGGAGGTGGTGGAGGTTGGGCCATTTGATTCAAAATCGATGATGATAACCCTACAAGAATCGTAGAAATGGTACTGATAATTGGTACACTAGTGGCAAATGACACCACCGGTGCAAGTCTGCTAGATGTGCCTAAAACATAAGGATCTTCTGTAACAAGAATATCTGGTGGGACCACAATTTGCTCGATTTTATTCCTTGGATTCCTATGAGTGAGTGAGAGGCTTTAGAATATGGTTTCCTTGGTTGTTTTGGACCTAGTTGTGATGTGATGTGGTGGGTCCAGCTTGTAAATGAAACTACCCTACAAAACCTGAAAAAAACTCTTAATACCTCAAAGAAAACCTGCGACACACAGAAAATCCTGCAATTAATGAAATTCAAAGAATAACTTCAAAATCAATTTGTTAGTCGTGAATGAAAGAAGGAACCATGACAAAATCGTATTCTAAAAATGTAAGTTTTTGATTCACTATATTGCATATGTGCAAGTGAAGAGCATACTCCTAGTTTTGTAGACTTTCTGATTCACAAGATCACATTATACTCAAGTGAAGAGCATAATACTGACAACAAATACATTTTAGACAAAAAATAATTCCTTACAAATAAGGATGAAATTGACTAGAAAATATCAAACATGTAACGTATTAATAATCATGTCAGCATCAACGAAGAGATGTATCAATTAAAATCAAATGAAAGTAATTCCATGGAGACAACTTCGTTAGTCAAGACCAAAATTTTTCAAAATCAAATCAAAACACATTATTCTTGTATGAACAATCAAAAGCGTTAGAACAATGCATAGTGATTCATGTCCTCCTTTTAACACTACAAGGTTGTGTTGTTAAAAGAGAGCTAAAGATAATAATCAATAGGGCATGAAATATTCAAAATTTAAATCCCTATAGCATTTAAATCACTCTGAAATAAAACAATTCAAGCCCTCCTTCTAGCGCCAATCTGTTGAGTGGTATTTTCACCCAATTGTGAAAGTACACTCTCCCTTAGGATTTGGGTTCCAAATCCCCTCTTGCAAAGAAATTAAATAAACAACTTCTCCAAGGTCTCCGTTGTATTAGCATTTGCATATGTGTATTAGTAATCTCAAATAAAGATATTCAATTTAAGTGCTTGGAACACCTTAGTTATTGCATGTAACTGTAAACAAGGGGCAATGTTGGTTTATTTCACCATGAAACTTTAGTGATTATTCATTGTTTTTTAGATTTTGAAAATTTTTAAATGTTTATTTTAATGCCTGAAAATTTAAAATAAGTTAAAATTTTTGGAAAAAATAAAATGCAAAAAAATGAAAATGAAATGAAAAAAATTGAAAATAAAATGCATTCAGTATGATGCTATCCTATTTCGACAAAACCGAATATGTGAGGTATCCATGCATGCAACCTAACCTATTGGATTTGCAAAACAAACACAATCCCCATAGACTAAGTGTTGGTTCCTAGGGTTTAAAATAAATTTTAGGTTCAAGCATTCATATGAAGCAACCAAGCAAACTTGCATTAACTCCATCTACAAACTCGAAATCTTTAGAAAAGAAAAATACATTAAATCCATAGCATGCAAAGAGAATCTCCTTCTTTCTTGCCCTCAAGATGCAAATTTTTGAAAACTTCTGCATTAAAAATGTGTCATTTTACAATAGCAAAATTTTTGGTTTTCCCAAACCAGTCATTCGAATAAAAATGACTCAAATAGGTCCAGAATGTCCCTCTTGCCTTCAAATCTACAACTCTACTCGCAACAATTTCCAACCCCTTCAAAACATCCTTGCCTGGCGTATTTAAACTTTTCAAGAAGCTTTTCGTTTCATTTTCCAATGGTTGTTCGTTTCACCTTCCCTTGTGCATGCATGTGTTTCGGTTTCCAAAAAAACTTTTCGTTTCTATTTTGTGGCCCTTCGTTTCATTTTATCCACATGGGCTTACGTCTATTTCCTTTTGTGTGTAACGACCATCTTAAATGATTTCAAATCATTAAAGATTACTTATGTAATGTTTTGTCTTATTCATTGGATTTTGTCCTTATGTCCACGTCACTATGCAGGTCTGTTACCTTGGCAAAAATTAGACATGTCACAAAATCGTGACACTTCTTATTTCTCTACTTGCCTTCCCCTTTTGAATCGTGAAAATGCAACATGTCATGATATCGTGACACTTTTTATCTTTTGGCTACGAAAATGCAACATGTTGTGATATCGCGACACTTTTTCTCTTTTGGCCGCGACGATGCAACATGTTGTGATATTGCGACACTTTTTCTCTTTTGGCCGTGATGATGCAACATGTCGCGATATCGCGAAAATTTTTCTCTTTTGACCGCGATGATGCAACATGTCGCGATATCGTGACAATTTTTCTCTTTTGGCCACGACGATGCAACATGTCGCGATATCGTGACACTTTTTCTCTTTTGGCCATGACGATGCAACATGTTGCGATATCATGACATTTTTTCTCTTTTGGCCGCAACGATGCAACATGTTGCGATATCACGACACTTTTTCCCTTTTTGCTGTGACGATGCAACATGTCGCGATATCGTGACACTTTTTCCCTTTTGGCCATGACGATGCAACATGTCATGATATCATGACATTTTTTCTCCTTTGCTCTCTCCCTTTGCTTTGGACCGCAAAAATGCAACATGTTGCGATATCGTGACACTTTTTCACCTTGTGGTGTTTTGCTTTTTCTTTGATATTTAGCACATGGGCCACTTCGGTATTCTTGGAAAACATGCAAAAAAGGTTGGTCCCCAATTTTGGGGTACGTTGTGGAGCAGCCACAATAGGTCATTAAGGGTATTATCACTCCACATGATAATACTTATGGCCACCTGATCCTTCTCAATCAAGGCACCATCACTGCCTAAGTTGCAAATGATTTCCTATTCTCTATGGAAGGAAACAAGATTTAAGCTCCATGCTTTTGGGAGTACATATAAGCTACACCACTCAATATGTACCTATTGCAACTAATTTGATAGTTGCCTCCTTGCAACTAACCAAATCTTGGGATCTATATAAGCTAGGGTACTATTATGGTTACTCAAAAATAACCCTCCCAATATACCCTTCATAACCTAAGGAAAAAGCATCTAAAAACCTTAAACTCTCTCTTCATAACAAAAAGCACAACATGCTCACTTCATTTATTTAAGGAAATATTAGATCATCCCTAACACATTTTCAAAAGTATTAAACATCTCACTAGAATAACACTTATTTTGTAAGCATGAATACCATCTATATCCAGTTCTATTTGCCATTCATAGAAAAACATCCATTTTTCTATATTAAGAATAACTAAATCTTATACTTTCAAATGAATTGGAATACAATAATAACATTACATTAAATGCAAATAATCAAATCCTTTCATAATTAAGAGACATAATCAATAAAGCCTTCCTTAACATTATATTTCAATAATCATAACATCAATTCCAAGACTAGTCTTTAGTACATCTCTTTCTTTGATTTTTCTATTACAACATATTCACATCCAATATGAAACTTTGGGAAAAGCATAATAGAACTTTTTTTTATTTTTCTCCGCTTGTTGGTCCTCCTTGAGCTCCATTGAGAGGTGGTTGGAGTAAGGGATCAGGACAACTCTTAATATGATAATGCATTCCTAAATGCTTATTTCATATTCCATGCATCCAATGCAAACATAAAGAAAATAAACAAGCCATTTACTTTCTACATACTTAATCCATTACATCAAGTATTCATATAGAAACGATCCTTTACATTTCTATTTTATTTTAAAACAATCACATGAAGAAACCCCATAAATTTCTTCATCCAAGATGGACTCCACGCCCAACTTGTTTTTCCATGTTTTAAAATATACAAAGCATATAAGGAAACCCCCTTGTTTCTTCCCTATAGATGGACTCCACGTCCACTTTAAGAGATAAAATAAAGAGACTCTCATAATTTCCTAATTGGACTCCATATCCAATTTAAACATTCCATGCTTTCTTTTCCTCAAAGCAAAACAACACACTTCATAAGGGAACCCCATAATTCCCTCCACACTAATTCCCCTTATCCTAATAAGCTATTGGAATCAATGTGTATTCTCAACTAAAATTTCAAATATGTAGTTTCCTTTTTATTTAATTCAATAATATTATACTCATCTTACTATATCCAAATATCAACTATCCCATATAGAAATGACCCCTTCCATTTCTACTTAATTTTAGAGTAATCATATGAAGAAACCTCATAAATTTCTTCATCCAAATATGACTTTGTGTCCCATTTGGTTTTCTTTATTTTTCTAAAATCGAACAATAAGTTTCCACAGAAAATATTCATAAAACAAGCAATATATTTCCACAATTATTTTCACTAAACCAAACAATATATATTCACAAAGCAAGCAATATATTTTTGCAATATATCTTCACAAAGCAAGCAATATATTTTTGCAATATATTTTCACAAAACAAGCAATATATTTCTGCAATATATTTTCACAAAACCAACAATATATTTCCACAATATATCTTCACAAAGCAAGCAATATATTTCCACAATATATTCCACAAACAAGCAATATATATTTCCACAATATATTTTCACTAAACCAACAATATCTTTTTGTAAAATATTTTCACAAAAAAAACAATATATTTCCACAATATATCTTCACAAAAAAAGTAATATATTTCCACAACATATTTCACAAAGAAAGCAATATATTTCCACAATATATTTTCATAAAGCAAACAATATATTTCTACAAAATATATCTCCATAATATATTTTCATAAATAAAACAATAAATTTTCACAATACAAACAATATATTCCATAATATATCTTAATTCATTTTCTATCATTTCCCAAGCCATGCATTGCTATATGATTCAATTCAATACAACAAACACAAGCATAAGAAGCCCATACTTCTTTCCAAAATATTTTCCACAAATATTTTAATTCCCAAAAAATAAGTAAACCCTCTAAAGATCATCTTCCACTAAGGTAGCATTAGTTTACCTTCAACAATCTAAAGAACATATCACTTTGAATCTATCATTAGATTTATCAATCCACAATATTATATCCATTAAATCTAGCATTAGGTTAATACCAAATCCAAAGACTAAATCCTTTAAATCCATATTTAGATTAATCTAAAAAAACTAAAGATTGATTCCAATTAATCTATCATTATATTAATCTAAAATATAATGATTAGTTTCAATTAATCCATCATTAGATAAACAATTTGAAAGATTATAACCATTAAATCTAACATTAGCGTATTAATCACTAGAAATATTATATCCATTAAATCTAACATTAGATTAATCCAAAATCTATAGATTAATTCCATTTAATCTAACATTAGATCAATCTAAAAACTATAGATTAATTCCATTTAGTCTAACATTAGACTAATCTAAAAATCATGATTAATTAAAAGCTTAAAGGAACACACCATCTTTCCAATAATCAAAAGCATAAGGAAATGTCATTAGTTCCAAACCATGAACATTCTAAAAGCCAAGAAAAGGAAAAGAATATGGTAAAACCAATAGAAGCTCAAAGCTTAGTCTAAAGAGCGAAGACCCAACATCGCAAGGCGAGAGGAAAAACATAGCACCCCAACCCTTATGAAAAACACTCAAAACATGTGGCATATGGCTATGTAGGGGGTAAAAGCAAAATCAAAGTCAAGCCTCCAAAGGATCAATCCCGCCAAAGGTAGGCGATGTAGAAAACCTACGTATCACTTATACGACACCTACACCCATTTGGTTTGGCATAGGAATGTCAGTGCAGATCAACCAAGTAAGAAAGCATGCAATGCCTATGTATTTCAATGCAACGCATATGCACAGTGTCATTCCAAGAGTATTATCATCCATTGATAATATTAATGGTCATACTTACTCCATGTAAGGTGCCATTCAAAAAGTATTATAATCTATTGATAATATCAATGGTCACACTTACTCCATGTAAGGTGCCATCCCCACTAAGCGATGTACCCAAAGTCTACACATCAACCTCTCTTTATGATATGTAAAACGCCACACTGTAGATTCACCTCTACATACATATCTATGGATCTTGCTTAATACTTATGTTTAATTTGCTTAATTTGTGGTTGAGGATCTCTGAAAATTGAACCAAAAATTGTTTCATAAATTCACAACGTGAATACAAGAATTGGTGTTTTATTTGGTAATTTATAAAGAGATCAACTCTTTCTATGTGTTTGTCTCAATCTAGTATTTCCTGCAATTAAGGTATATAATAGCAATAATCTCAGATTAAAAAAAAACATACACATAGTTTAAAGAGAAACACCAAATTTACGTGCAAACTCCAAAATGGGTAAAACCACGGTCAAAGAAATTTTTGCAGATTTTTATTGGAAATAATAATTCAATTACAATCCTTATTGTGGTATTATATTGCAATCTTCCATTCTCCAAATTTGCTCCCCCTGCTCTGATGTCTTTTCTTCTCTTTAGTGCTCTGTAAAAAAAAATCGCCACCTCGTACTATGCAACCATTTGCCACTTTGTGTTGTGCAACAATTTACCACTAAGTATTATGTGAAAGAAATTCATTTTCATTAAATGCGTGTAGCCCCTTTTTCTTAAATGCTTGCAACCTCCTTTTCTTAAATGGGTGTTGATAATTAAATCCAACCCATTTTATTAAATGGGTGTTGGTTATTTAAAACCAACTCATTTTATTTAATGGGTGTTGGGTGTTGGTTAGTTAAAACCAACCTATTTTATTAAATGGGTGTTGGTTATTTAAAATCAACCCATTTTATTAAATGGGTGTTGGTTATTTAAAAACCAAACCATTTTAGTAAATGGGTGTTGGTTATTTAAAACCAACCAATTTTATTAAGTGGGCATTGACCACTCATTAAATGATGGAAGTTAAGCCAATTTTCCTCCATGCTCTATTTCAACAAGTGTTGATTGCTCTGGAGTGAGAATTTTATCCAGAGCTCCTTGCACACTTCCTGTAGATGAATTTTTTTAATTTATCTCTTGATAACTTTATGGAAGCTTCTAGTCCTACGACCTAGAGTTCTAATACCAACTGTAACAACCCAATTTCTAACCAACCTGAGAGAGAGATTTTTTTTTAATTTTAAAAAAGTTCACCAGTAAGGTTCACACCAAAGATATTCCCACACTCTTTAGTTTGGCATAATTAAGGCATAACCACATTTGAGCCTAAGTCGTAGCCAATGACACCCAAGTGGACATGATAGGCCAACATCCCGTAGCTATATTTAGGGTTCACTTTTCTAAACCTATGTGGTTAGAAAAGATACCATCAATGGTTTCCCCAAATTCCTTATACTCTCCATGAGTAAAGGTAATTCAACCATAGCATAAGGGTTATCCCTTTTAGTCCATCAAAAGGGGATGCCATTTCCCTCACCATGCATAATTCAATCTATGTAGGAGATTGGTGTATTGCCTTATAGTTCATAAATATCATCTTCATGATAATATAACTAGTACTTTGTGCTTATTGATCATACCCCTATGGTGGGATAATTAAGGGTATTATCACTCCACATGAGAATACTCATGGCCACCTGATCCTTTCCGATCAAGACATCATCACTACCTAAGTTACAAATGGATTCCTATCCTCTATGGAAGAAAATGCGGGATTCTCGAGGCCAGCTGGAGGCATACAGAGTTCACCTACTCCCTTAACTCGCCCATACTTCCTCTACCAGTTGACAGGACGTTCCAGCGACGAAGCATATGGAATTTGGAAGAAATAATATTTCCAACATCCTCCCTTAATCCAAATTCCTCTAACACAAAAACAAACTAAGCTGACATTCTTTAATGCAAGATTTCTACTTCGGTGATTTTCATTGTGAAGTAACTACTTTGCTGCTCAAACTCCCGAAGTAGATTCACTTCGGCCAAAACACTCGCGAAGCAGCTCAATTCTACCGAAGCAGTCTCTCTTCAACCTTTCAAAGCAATTTCACTTCGTCCAAAAGTTTTTGAAGTAATTTCACTTCAGCCAAAAACTTTTCGAAGTACCTTCCGAAGCACTTCAATCTGTCGAAGTAGTTTCACTGTTGCGAAGTTGCTGCTTCGCTTACCAAATCTCCGAAGAAGCTTTCGAAGTAATTTTACTTCGACAAAAGACTTTGAAAAGTGCTTTGTCTCCATGCCTGAATGCCTCCAAAAAAATAGGCAATTCCTTACAAAATATGGTGAACCTAAGTTTGGCCATGACATCGAGAAGCCAATGTCCCCCACTGATATGGCAATGCACATGCAAAGACATTTTTCCCTGGGCTTTTCTCCATTCTGCCACCACTTCATCTCTCTGCAATCTGCTGTACAAGCCCTGTAACTGAGCCGTGTTGATGGTTTGAGAGACTGCGAGCGTTAGGTGGGCAAAAATGTCGCTATGTGTTAGAGTGTACATTATGGGAAGATGCTTCTCCTCGTCCACTCCCAAGAAGAGAACACTCAGCTTAGAAAAAGCGAACACTCAGCTTAGACGAAGCGAACACTCAAAATTGGCAGGTCCAAATAATCTCTCCACCAGATTAGTCATGTATTCAGATGAAAATCTAGTTGATCTAATGGCAACTCTTTCCGTTCTTGCGACCAAGGTTGTGTTTCTATGGAAGGCATGCAGAGACAAAGCGAAGAATTCTTCGAAGCAACTGCTCAATTTTTACTTCGGTGAAAACTTTCGAAGTAATTTTTGAAGTACTTTTACTTCGGCCAAAAATTGATGCGAAGCTGCACAAACTTCACTTCGGCAAAGAATTGTTGCGAAGCTGCTGCTTCGCAGAACAAACTCCTGAAGCACTCATTGGTGATTAAAATTGCGAAGCTTCATTTTAGTTTGCCTTGACTTTGACCTTCTACTTCTCTAAATTTGTCATCTCCTCCTTCAGTTTGGGTTGAGGTTTTTCCTTCTTCATCAGTAGTTATTTTATTTCTACCCTCTTCGAAGCTGAGCTGCAGCTAGAACCATGGTGGGACTTATGCTGTAGTTCCATCTGTTGACAAAATAGTTGTTTGTCAATTTTTTGAAAGGGCAGCTCCCTCGTTGACCATGAACCAACTCAAACAATGGCCATGTGGACATGCCCAGGCCTTTGACGGTGCTCGTGTCAGAGCATGAGTCTGACTTGAAACCAAAATGCTCCTTCTCTAGGTCTTCCTTGTATAGATCCCCAACTGTTTCTGGTCATTACTGTTGTTCGGCCACAAGGCTGTGGTGGGTGCCAAGACTGGTATATTGATAGGCCCCATGAGGCAATAAGTCACGTCAGGTCCCATATCCAAAAAGGAATTCATAGCTCCCCCAACATACATCATGACGAATAGAGCATAGTTGTCCTTCCCAACGTCGGGCTCCTCCTTCTTTGGCTGGTTTAATTCTAGTGCCATGGCCTAGATTTTAAACACACCGCTACGCGATCCATTATATGACTTCATCAACATCTCAAGGCTGCTCTCTGCGTAGCTTCTCCACGACCTCGCCTGCTATCTCTGTATCCTTGCTCTTATACCATGTTGAAAGTTTAAACTTAAACCAAATAAATAAAATGCGGATCTTTAAGACATGCCCTATTACAGGCAAACACACACAGGTAGAGGCAAATAAATTTACAGTGATTATATTAATAAAACAGGGGATGGGAGCTGAAAGGGGGAAATGGCTCTACGAAGCCTTACATCTACGACATTGCTGCCTGTGAAATAAATCGCCCAATACCCAACTGTAGAAACGGGTCTGCTGGGCATACAAACTGCGGCAAGGCTTGGCCGCCGAATCCACTGCACTGCTGGTGTGCAGGGAATAGCCTACACTACTAGTGTGTAGGGAAACTGGGGTTGCTGCCCATAATACAGAATGCGGACACAAGAGTGGGCATATATAGTTGCAGAGGACCTCAGGATGGCATGGCAGGATTCTCGAGGCCAGCTAGAGGCATACGGAGTTCACCTACTTCCTTAACTCACCCATACTTCCTCTACCAGTTGACAATACATTCTAGCAGCCAAGCATATAGAATTTGGATTAAATAATATTTCCAACATCCTCCCTTAATCTAAATTCCTCTAACACAAAAACAAACTAAGCTTTGGCGTTCTTTAATGCAAGATTTCTACTTCGGTGATTTCCTTTGCAAAGTAACTACTTCGCTGCTCAAACTCCCGAAGTAGATTCACTTCGGCCAAAAAACTCACGAAGCAGCTCAATTCTGCCGAAGCAGTTTCTCTTCAACCTTCCGAAGCAATTTCACTTCGGCCAAAAGTTTTTGAAGTAATTTCACTTCAGCCAAAAACTTTTCGAAGTACCTTTCGAAGCACTTCAGTCTGCTGAAGTAGTTTCACTGTTGTGAAGTTGCTGATTCGCTTACCAAATATTTGAAGAAGCTTTCGAAGTAATTTTACTTCGGCAAAAGACTTTGAAAAGTGCTTCGTCTCCATGCTTGAATGCCTCCAAAAAAAACAGGCAATTCCTTGCGGAATATGGCGAACCTAAGTTTGGCCATGACATCGAGAAGCCAATGTCCCCCACTGATATGGCAATGCACATGCAAAGACATTTTTCCCTGGGATTTTCTCCATTCTGCCACCACTTTGTCTCTCTACAATCTACTGTACCAACCCTGTAACTGAACCGTGTTGATGGTCTGAGAGACTGTGAGCGTTAGGTGGGCAGAAATGTCGCTATATGTTAGAGTGTACATTCTGGGAAGATGCTGCTCCTCGTCCACTCCCAAGAAGAGAACACTCAGCTTCGATGCTTCGAAATTGGCGGGTCCAAATAATCTCTCCACCAGATTAGTCATGTATTCAGATGAAACTCTGGTTGATCTAATGGCGGCTCTTTCTGTTCTTTCGGCCAAGGCTGTGTTTCTGTGGAAGGCATGTAGAGACGAAGCAAAGAATTCTTTGAAGCAGCTGATCAATTTTTACTTTGATAAAAACTTTCGAAGTACTTTTACTTTGGCCACAAATTGATGCGAAGCTGCACAAAATTCACTTCGGCAAAGAATTGTTGCGAAGCTGCTGCTTCACAGAACAAACTCCCGAAGCACTCATCAGTGATTAAAATTGCGAAGCTTCATTTTAGTTTACCTTGGCTTTGGCCTTCTGCTTCTCTACATCTGTCATCGCCTCCTTCGATTTGGGTTGAGGTTTTTCCTTCTTCATCAGCAGTTCTTTTAATGCTACCCCCTGCGAAGCCGAGCTGCGACCAGAACCATGGCCGCCCACGCCCACACCCATGGCGGGACTTGTGCTATAGTTTCATCGGTTGGCAAGATAGTTGTCTGTCAATTTTTTGAAAGGGCGGCTCCCTCGTCGACCCTGAGCCGACTCAAAAAATGACCATGTGGACGTGCCCAGGCCTTTGACAGTGCTCGTGTCAGAGCATGAGTCTGACTTGAAACCAAAATGCTCCTTCTCTAGGTCTTCCTTGTATAGATCCCTAGCTGCTTTTGGTCATTACTGTTGTCTGGCCACAAGGCCGTAGTGGATGCCAAGACTGGTAGATTGATAGGTCCCATATCCAAAAAAGAATTCACAATTCTCCCAACATACATCATGATGTATAGAGCACAACTGTCCTTCCCGACGTCGGGCTCCTCCTTCTTCGGCTGGTTCAACGCCAGCGCCATGGCCTGGATTTTAAACACACCGTTGCGCGACCCATTGCAGGGCTTCATCAGCATCTCAAGGCTGCTCTCCACGCAGCTTCTCCACGACCTCGCCTGCTATCTCTGTCTCCTTGCTCTGATACCATGTTGAAAGTTTAAACTTAAACCAAATAAATAAAATGCGGATCTTTAAGACATGCCTTGTTACAGGCAAACACATACAGGCGGAGGCAAATAAATTTACAGCGATTATATTAATAAAATAGGGGATGGGAGCTGAAAGGGGGAAATGGCTCTGCGGAGCCTTACATCTGCGGCATTGCCGCCTGCGGAATAAACCGCCCAAAACCCAACTGCAGAAACGAGTCTGCTGGGCATACAAACTGTGGCAAGGCTTGGCCGTGCAATACCAGCAGTGGAATAGCCTGCACTGCTGGTGTGCAGGGAAACTGGGGCTGCTGCCCAGAATACAGAATGCGGACACAAGAGCGGGCATATATAGCTGTAGAGGACCTCAGGCTGGCATGGCAGGATTCTCGAGGCCAGCTGGAGGCATACGGAGTTCACCTACTCCCTTAACTCGCCCATACTTCCTCTGCCAGTTGGCAGGACATTCCAGCGACCAAGCATATGGAATTTGGATTAAATAATATTTCCAACAGATATATCGCTATAAAATGACGGGATATCTCCCTCTCTATCCTGTTCAAGTGTGCTGTGTTGCCATATGTATTCAAAGAGTAACTGTAATATGGCGAAATTCAATTTGTGGATGGTTCTTCATATTAAAGGTTTTGTATTCGATTCGATTTTATGGAGGCGGGGGAATGCGCGTTGGAGAAGCAGGGCACGTGCGAGCCGCTTCAGCCTGTGGACTGCAAGCACCAGTACTCCATCTCTCGCACGTGCTCCCCTTCTCCAACATGGATTGCCCTCTATATTTCAATGCCATGCCATCTCTTCTATATTTAGAATGGCCCTCTCTCTGGTCACACAAATCATATCAACAACCCTGGTTGAGAAGGTATGTTTAAGTTGGGATTAAGGTATGTAGGATTATGCTATTGCATATGCAGAAGTATGTTTTTGTCTTGAAGGTTAAGATAGGGAAACCAAGTTTAATCCCATATTTTATAATTAAAATTTATTTGAATTTAGTTTCAGGTTAATATTATCTATTTATTTCTAAGTAAAATATTCGCTATGCTTGCTTGCTGCAGCGGAGGTTGCTGATTTTTGACGTTTGAAGGAATTTGAAAGGCAGAACCAGATTTTACATATAGAACACTTTTATTGGACTATTTATGTTGGTTGTTTCCATTGTTTAGGTTGCTGATTTTGGAGGTTTGAAGGAATTTGAAAGGCACAACCAGATCTTATATATAGAACTCTTTTATTGGATTATTTATGTTGACTGGTTCTATGGTTTATTTTTGTGTCCTCATAAGGTTTTAACAACTTCATAATCTCTCTCATGGACTTGAGTCCGTGCATGAACGTACATCGGGACTTTTTCCATTGCAAAAGAGCTGGGATTGAGATTGCAAGCCATGATTAACTCCTTGTTTCTACCGGATTAACCCAATATTTTTTTTTCTTTCGATTTATTGTTTTGTTTAGGTTTGTATACACACTGCACCATCATTTGTCCACTGGAGAACCATACAAAATTTGCACGTCAGGCTCAGTTTGACAGGCACATAAAACAACACAAAGACGGCAAACCAAACAATTTCTCCAACGGTCGTGTCCTCAAATTTCACTGCAGTATTATAAAAAATCAAAATCAACCTTGTACGGCTTACCTCCTTATGGCAGAAATATTCCCTAGGGAGGCTTGAAAGTTTGTAAGGTTTTTTTTGTTCTTGTTTTTTTAATATACTAAACTGCACGAATAGGAATTACAGAAATTCAATGCAAGGATGAATGAAGATAAGATCTTGACGTGGTGTATAAAAAACTGCCATGTTGGTTCGCTTGGGACTCGGAAATTGAATAAGAAAACAATTAATTAGTATTGTGGGTTGAAGAGGAAGGGAATAGAGAAGGGAATATTGGAAATTGAAAAAAAACAGCTGAACCATCTTCTACTTTGTATTCTTGTTCTCTCGGCAATAAATTGAAAGTAGGTGAATAAGAATGTCAATAAGATATGATAATGTGTGCAAAGAAATAGGGTTCGAAAAAGATAATATACAATACCATGTGTTTAATTTTTTCTCTCCGATGAATTTCTCAATGTTTTCTCCGAAGAATTTTTCAAAGAATTTGTTATATGTTATTGGAGACTCCTGAATAGGCTC
This sequence comes from Wollemia nobilis, assembly GCA_028583015.1. Classification (NCBI taxonomy): domain Eukaryota; kingdom Viridiplantae; phylum Streptophyta; class Pinopsida; order Araucariales; family Araucariaceae; genus Wollemia; species Wollemia nobilis. The sequence goes on along the minus strand of JAQPPZ010001029.1, from coordinate 606,169 downwards.
TACTCCCTATTCTCTGCCAATAATTTCTACTTTCTCTCAATAAAGTCTAATGTCAATCACATTTGGACTACTTCTGTTAAACATTGTGCGGTTATGGCAGACGTGATGCTTTTGTTGTTAAGTATTTCTGCAATAATTAAAACGTCTAATGTATCTCTTAAGAATACATCTATTTTATTCACATCACAAAGCTTATCCGCATCCTAGTGTGTAACACCAAAACGTATAAATAATAATGCTCTATACGAATTTTGAATTAGAATCTTAAACCATGCTCATAAGCAACACCCTCATTAAAATAGGGTATTTATCACCTAAACATGTCAAACAACTACTTTACATTGACATTTATAGAGGATACATGTTATATATCGAAGCGTGTAATTACATACATACGTTTTGACTAGGTTAGGAGTTACCAACACGGTTGTATCTAACACCACCTTACTTATTAAATGGCAGGGTTGTAGATACCACCAAGGTAGTAGCTACCACCACCTTACTTATAAGCCATTTAGCAAGTCCATTAACATTTTAATCTATATGTTGTTTTTTCCTTATATTATTTAATGTCTGAGTCATGTATTTGATTAATTTTAACAACAAAATCTTTAATATTATTTTATTTATTATAATTATATATTTATTCATTAAGAAATTTAATTTTAAATTCAAATTTAATAATTTAGGTTTAATTTATGTTAAAAGTTCACAAATATATTTATTTTTTAGGCTTACAATAATATAAAGGTTTTATTCTTAGAATAATTATTATAACAAAATTTAACTATTGTTATAAGTTATATTATATTATATTTATATAGAATGATAACATTAATATATGTTTTAAATTTTTATTTAAATATAATTCCTTCTTATCAAATGTATAGGGGTGAAAACAATTTCATTATCCATAAAATTAAACACATCATTTATTTATATAAACCTATAGATGTGGAATAAAATGGCATAAATGTCATATTTAATTGTTACATAATTTTTATATTTTATTATTAAATACTTATAATAAATTTTTTATTTTATTTGGTTACTATGATAAACCCCTACCACCAACGTTGAGCAGTATCCTCCCAACCATGATCCCGTATAAATCCAAGAGCTATGTTTATCAATAGGGAATTTAACACACACCCACCACACACACCCCCTCACACACTCGCCCACATTGTGGTTTGAAATTTATAATAAAAAATATATTTATTAATGAAAATACAAAGACATAACATATATAAAATATAAAAACATAAAATTCTCCTAGTGGATTAGAAGTAGGTTTTTTCTAGGAAGAGCAAGTGTAGTTAGGCCTTAGGAAATTAAAACAAATGAATTTAGCCCTTATTGCAAAATAAGGTTGAAAGTTTTTCAAAATGAATGAAGCTGGATGGGTAGAGATTTTAACAACTAAATACCTTGGGAAATATGGTAATTTTCTTGATATTTAGGCCAATCTAAAGAGCTTTATTTTTTGGAAACACCTTCTTGATTCCAGGTTTATTATTAAAAAGGCTTTCGATTGAATATTAGTTATGGTAGGAAGGTTAACATTTAGGAAAATAGTTGGATACATAAAAAGCCTTTAATTAGAGACCAACTTGTAAACTACTTACAACCATTTATTGCACAATCCTATAGATCTAAAGTTACCATTTTTCTTGAGTTAAGTGGTGGAAAAAGGGTCTGCAAGACTTTATCACATGTTAAATACAATATTCTCAAAATTTAACCCCTAAATCCTAATCTCTTAGTTGATTCCCCTATTTGAAAAATATATATTAAGGGCCTTTTCATGGTTAAATATTCTTACTTCCTTCAGTTTTATGAGGAATAGGATTAGTTTCCAGCTAGTAAGATATGGTTCAAACACCTCATACCTAAATTTAATTTCTTCTTTTGGCTAGCTGCCTAGAACAAAATATTTACTATTGAATACCTTCACAAAAGAGGCCTACCCACTTTGAGTAGATGTTATCTAGTGTGAAGTTGCTTGGGAGAATGTTAATCATTTATTTCTTAAGTGTTCCTTCTCCTTAGAAATTATACATCTTCTTCTCATAAAATTTAATTTTACCTGGGAAATGCCTAATAACACCTTGGAATTGTGTTTGTAGTGGGCTTTCCCCTTCCAGTTCTTTTACTTAGAATTATTGGTCTTTCTATTTAGATCATTTTTTGGGGGGTATTTGGAATGAAAGAAAAAATAGAACCTTAAGAAATGTTAAATAGGATCCCCTACATATGGAAGCTAAAATTTTCAATTTGTTGAAAAAACATATTTTTGTAATCCTTATCAAATATGAAAATGGTCCTATAATAAAGGTAAGCTTACCAACCAACTGGGTATCCTAAATTTGGAAGGTATTTTTAGTCTTCCTATCCCAAATTCTAGATATATTATCAAATGACAACCTCCACCTCAAGGTTGAATAAAACTAAACTTTTATGGGTATCCAGAGGAATCCCAAGTATCACAAGGGGTAGAGGAATCATAACAGATGATAAAGGGATTATTCTTTTATACTTTGCTAACTTCTTAGGTGTTTAATCAAAGTTTTTTGATAAAATATGGCTACTTAATCAAGGGGTCATGCTCCTAGAAAATTTGAATGCAAAGAAGGTGGTGATCAAAGGTGACTCTCTTTCCATCATTAATATTGATAAAGGAAAATATACCCCCTCTAGTGCATTGTTAATTTAATAGAAGATATTTACCATCACACTAAGAATTTAGAAAGTGTTTGATTTAGGCACACCTTTAGAGAAGGAAATAAATATGTTGATCTATTGGCCAACCAAGAGGTGGTTAGAATGATTTTCAAATTTGGATGAAGGATTTCCCTGTCTTTTTGACTTAGTGTGTTCTACTTTCAAAATTTGTTCTCTTTTTGTCCCTGTTGATAAGGTGCTCCCTCTTGCTTTTTGTTGAATACCTTTTGTTCACTCTGCCTATTTTTGGCTATTTATTTGTATCCCCTATCCCTTGGGGTTATTATCTTTTTTATCCACTTACTATTCTTGTTTTTGTTGTGTCTCTCATTGTAAAAGGTTAGGGATCCTTTCAAAATCTCATGTTTTCCTACCTAATAAAAAATATATATAAGATATAAAAAGAATAAGTTACATTTATGTCATGCTCAATATCTTATTTTATAAGAAAAATATTTTAAAATATATATAGATTTCACTTTATCATAAGATTTAAAAAATAAAATAAAAATTCTAAGAAATATTAAAAGCTTTATGCACTATACATTAAAATTTGTGATAATGATATTCACTTTGCAATCATGTGATATTTTTTAGAATTATTTCTTACTATAATGTGTATTTTGAATTGTTTAATGTTATATCTTTTATGATGATAATTCAAAAAAAAATTATAATTTTTTTCTTTTTATATAATTAAAATTATTAAATAATTATATTTTTACATAAATAATATTATATATGTAAAAATTTATCTACATTTTTGAAAAAATGTAATACCATGATATCATAGATCAAATAACCATAGAGAAAAGAAAACTAAGATAACATTTATTTTAAAATGGATAAGGGAATGTTATGAATAAAGCAAGAAAATAATTGATGAAGTAAAAGCATTACAATAACTATTTAAATTTAAATATGATGAAAATGAGTTTATATAAATTATCTTTTGAAAAATGAATCTTAGGTTAAATAACAATAAAACCAAGTTTCAATTTCAATTATGTTCATATAAATAAATAATAATAAATGTTTATATATGTTCTTATGAGAATACGACCATGATATAACAACTTTGAGGGTGGAAGTTAGTTCACTTATAACAAATAATAACCTACATAGAATTTTTTTATTATTATTAGTTTGAAAAAGAGGTTTTGAAAGGGTATACAGACCTTTTACAAATAAAATAAGGGGTTTTACAATGATCCTTAAACCTTTTAAAACAAATACAAACCCTTACGAATATAGAAGAAACAACAAGATCCTAGAAGCCAAGAGAAAATAATAGAAGTATTGAAGATAAAGTTCAATCCCCTCAAATCTAAACTAAAAAACTACAATAAAATACCAAGACAAGACAAGGAGCTTGAGGAGAAACTAAGGATCCCCATATACAACAAAAAACCTACTCCAATTTAAATTAAAATTTAAAATTTTCCCACCCAATCTAGAAAATATTCTTAGGGGTTAGATATTTCCTAGCAGTCCTGCAAAATATTGCACAAAGATTAAATAAAATATTTTAAAATTTTCCAACAAGGACCTCCCTAGATTTAAGCTTCCAAGAAAAAATTCGATGGGATTTGAATGTCCTATATCCACAAAAAAAACTAAAAAGCAAATATATTTGGAATATGTTAACTTTAGAAAACTTTGAATCCACGTCTACTAACAAGAAAATTCAACCTAAAAAAAAAGGATAGTTTGAACTCTTGCAAACCCAAGGGTGGCTTCTCATTATCATCTAAATATAAGGAGCCTTCTTGGCCATTAGTATTACTTCTAAGAAAATGGGATTCAAGGATGAAAACATCCAATAGGGTCTACCATGCCAAGAGATGAATGTGAAAGCACACCACGACCTAAAGATACAAAACCAACAAATATAACACATCTAGGATTTTCTTTCCAGGGCCTCTTGAGAAACCTGCTCATACTTGAATTTAAAAGAAGAGTTAATTCCTTCTTAGATTAACTTATAACAACCAAATATGATTACACTTAGATTTTATTTAACACTACATTTAGAATTATTTCAATTAAACATTGTATTAATATTATATTTTGTTAATTTATAGAAACAAAAATTTCAAAGATGGAATCTCATGTCCCATGTATAACATCTCAAGTAAACTTTAAAATTTACTTTTAGTTATTTTACTTAACTTTTATTGGTTTTGCCATATGTGAATAAGGACATGTATAAATTTTGTAGAGCCATTTATGATATAAAGTTTTTTTAAATGCATGTATACAATAATAAAATTTTAAAAGGTAATTTAAGTCTACTATTAATGTCAATTGTAAAAGTTAAGGACTAACCATTTAAAATTAAAATATTATAAATGTTTAATATAATCCTTTGTTAAAACTATTAAGATATAATATAATTATACTAAAACTACAAAAACATATTTATTTTATTTGATACCATATTTTAAGAATTGATTGTGTAAAATTAAAAATAAACTAATATGAAATGAATTTATATAGTTAAAGTTATTCCATATTCTTTAGAGATAATATCAAAACTAGAACACTACCTATCAAGATAATAAAGATAACAATATGATTTTGGATATTTATATCTAGTAACACAGGGTTTGGAGAGCGAGGTATGGTTGTTGATTTATTCCTTACCTCTTGTAATTTTTTCGATGTACATAAGTATCAAATATTCTGTATAAAATTTAAATTAAAAAAAAATTTACTTTAAAGTTTAAAAACTTTTATTTATATATCCATGGCTACATGTAAGAGCCATTTTGGAAATTTGCTTTGCTCCTTCTCCCAAGTGATCCTTTGTTGTCTAGTTTTTGTGTCTAGCATCAAATAAATCTAATATGAGAAAATTATATTAAGAAAAAACATTACAAAATTACAAGAATAGAAATAAGAAAATATTTCAATCAATGGTTTCTTCTCACGAAGATATGAAGTTCAAATACCAATGATGAGATTGAATATATTTCGAGTTGGAATAGACATCAAAAGTCATGCTTACACCTATAAATTTAGTTAAAAATATCCATTTAAAAAAGACACTACTACTTTTTGATATGTTTTTCACAAGTGTAGCTATAACCTTAAAAGCTAAAAACTTCATCTTTAATTTCAATCTAACCTTAAAATAAAGACAAATACATTCTTAAAAATATTTTTATAAGCATCCTTGGTAACATTATAAGTGGTACACATATATCATCTTTTTATTTGTAGTTAAAACCTTAAAAGCTAAAAATTTCATCTTTAATTTCTAGATAACCTCAAAAGCAATATAAATGCATTCTTAAAAATAATTTTATAAACATCCTTGATAACATCATAAAGTGTTACAAATATATCATATTTTTCTTTATCAATGAGTGATGTATGTGTGTTATAACTATACTAGCATAAAGACATTGAAGAATAAGGGGAAACACAATCACCTTAAAAA